>VCNE01000726.1:0-30662 GCA_009869805.1 Oncopodura yosiiana | reverse complement strand
AGTAAGACTTTCACATGGCAAAGCAAAAAGAAGACACATTGAGAAAATGTTTCAAAGCCAAAGTCAAGTCAAGCCACTTTTTTGCCTCTTTGCGTTTTTTTTGTACTTTCATCTCCTTTTCTTACTACGACTATATCTACTACTACTATGTATATATCTAAGTGAATGACTAGAGGTTTTGCTTTCATTCGTAAAAATCGTAGTGAGTGCGTAAAGTGAGTAATATTACTATCTTCTATATCTTTTAGAAGAATGCATCAACATCACAAGTGATGACTCCAAAAACTCTTTTTCTCTTGCACCACAATATAGTAATCGTAGGTCGTCTCTTTCTTGCCTTTACAAAGTTACCTTAGAAGAGTTTGTACTATTTTTTGTGTCGGCAATGTGTGACTACAACACTTTTTGCCTTGTCTTTAGATTACATCACCACTAAACATCAGAGACCATACGTGTACGTACATTGCAGTTTTGTACTTACTCGCAGCAAAAGAGTTTCTTTGATGTGGTAATAGTATAAGAGGAGGTAAAGGTTGTTGTTGAAATTCTTGAATGAAAACGATGCGATGCATGACATTCTGGAAAGTGAAATACAAGCCAATAGAAATGAAATGATACGGTACACCTTAGGAAAAGGAGTCATTCCTTACCATTTTTTTCTTTTTATACAATATACATATATGTACACCCATCGTTGTTGCACATGTTAACAAGGAATTTGATCTGATTGTATTAGTGTCATTACACAGAAAGAGAAAAAGCAAAGCTTTGAGTCATTTGATCGTGATGACATTTTATACTTACAAGTGAAATGTATGAAATTGAATAGTGTTGAGAGCCATTGAGAGATTCAAATGTATAAATACAGTTGTATAATATTATGTTCTTTTAGTCAGCCATTAGCACGTCAGAGAGAAAAAAATTAAATCAAAGTGAAAATTCATCATTAGAGCCGAGTAATGCTATAGATATTTACGTTTGATGCCTTGAAAATTTGAAATGAGCTAAAGAACTAATACCCAGGATTTTTTTACACAAGATTCTATCTTTAGATCATCGTTGCTGGCAGCAAGCTAAATTCGGGCTCCTCACACCTTCTTCTAAAAAGTTTTTCTCATCTCGTCGTCCTCGTCTTGTTGTTGAATATTGAAGATGCAATGTCTCATTTCAAAAGTGTTACGTATACATTTAGTCATGAGTGATATAGTGATCCAGGAAATATAGTAATACGCATTTTCTTCTTATATATACTCACATATATATGTTCTTCTCGTCATCATTGTTGCCAAATGCAATTTGAGAAAGAAGAAATACATTGAAAGTTTTGAAACATGTTAGTAGAATATGTTTATTTACTTCCTCTCTCTCTTGCTTGCTGTACTTATTTCTTTTCTTGTTACTGTATTTATTTACGTATTTACATGTACCATGCTCCAGAAAGAAAAGTTGGAAAAGATCTATATCTTATCGTTAGTTTACTGTACTAACTACTATATAACTACACATATATATGTAAGCATATCCCTTTGAACTAAACTTTGAAACTTACCTTAGAGTAAACTATCAAAGTAATCATAAACCAAGTTACACAGTTTTCTTTTCACACCATTAGCAGTTTTGTTCATTAATTTTACTGCTCAACAACAACAGTCATGGTCTCAACTCTCTCTCTCTTTCANCATAAACCAAGTTACACAGTTTTCTTTTCACACCATTAGCAGTTTTGTTCATTAATTTTACTGCTCAACAACAACAGTCATGGTCTCAACTCTCTCTCTCTCTTTCAGTGGCAGATGTTTTTTTATACCATATGTACGAAATCCCACTAGTAATTTCCTTTCTCAACAAACCGAACCATCCTTTTTAGTTTGGAAATACTATACTATGCTCATAGTAGACTAATTTATTCTTTGGAAACTTTATAACTACACTATTGCATATTGTAAAAACGTTTCAAAATATTAAAGTTCACAGAGAAAGGAAAATAATCGAATCTTGTTACATAATAAATTGGCGAAACGATTTTGGCTTTGAGTTTCTTTTTAGATCATTTATTCTTGTGTAATGCAAAAGAAGCACAAGAGAGAGCAATAATTTGCTCATGTGTCATGTCACTCCCCTTTATGCAATTTCATATTATATTCTCCTTTGAAGAAAAAGAAGAGAGAGAAACTTTTTCATAGAGAAATGCAAAGTAGGAGAAAAAGAAAAATTGTATTGAGAATTGAAACTCTCATATGTACACACACATATATATATATAGGAAGTAGTAAAGTATTATAAAACATTTTTTTCTGTTGGGTCAGCAATTTAAGAATTTCTCTTTCAACTGATGTATGAGTTGTCACATTACTTTTTATACTACACACGATCAAAAAGACGTCGTCATCTAACTCGCAATTTCATAAATTGCAAATGTCACTTTTAAATCGAAACGATTCTTTTTCATTCATTGATCTTTGTTGAGCTATAAAAGGTATTTGCAGAATATATACATGTATATATCTGGAAAAAGAAACTTTTACGTTAGAGAAATTGGAAAATGTGGTGTGAAGTGAATACACAACTATTTAACTTTATTTCAAGCTCTATGCTACTACTACTACATATTGAAAAAAGTCCTAGAATGCAAAGAAGCTAAGGAGAGCAGCTGGTGACACGATACATGAGATTACACTTTGAAAATAAATAATGATTCTTCATTCAATTTCTCAATACTTTTCTCTTCTCTCTGGAAACTTTTTTTCTTTCTAGAGATTGGATCAACATTTCACACTTTGACTATTAAATTGCCATCATGCATACGCTATATTTATTATATTGCCTTTTGTTTCTCTCTCATAATTTTTTTCACTTTTATTTATTACTTTTACGACATGTGACATTTCAACTCAAGCCAATTGTACACTATTATTACTGTCTTCCTTTATCCGCTTCATTTTCATTCCACATGACTCATATGATGTTCTACACTATCTGCATTTGTTGTCTACTCTGTACTCTTTGGGAATTCAATTGCAAGGATTGAAACTTCTATTATCAAGAGAGGACACATTTATATGGAAGGAAATTGAGAGAAACTTATATATATATAGTTAGTAGAGGAAAAGAACATAAATATATCTACATCTCTCTCACTATATATATAGATATACTTTTATATAACACAACACACGGCCCATAACTACTAACAATATACATAAACAGTTCTAACGAGTGACACAATATATATGAACCGTAACGATTGTAATGGCCAAGTCCAAATGCTGTTGTGTATTTCGAAATGACATTCAACAACGATTTTCATGAGTACCGGATGATGCTTTACTGTTCCAGTTGCTCTCATATAAAATATATACTGAATTATATTATTATATTGTGCATACTATAGATTGTATAACTTGCTACTCTCTGTTATTGCTATCACCAATTGCGACTACATACTAAATATATACTGGAGCGCATAATTGTAAAAAAGAGTTTTATGATAGTTACTAATGTCTACTGAGACTCTTATTGCTTTTTATATATCCAACAACAGAAGGACATTATTATATGACATTTTTGCTTGACTCTATCCAACTCACTTGTCATATCAAGAAAACTATTTTCCATCAAATGCAACTTTTCTCTCTCAAAATCTTCAAAACTCAGCAAGAAGTGAAGAAACTTTCTTAAAATGATACATTGAGAATTCTACTCACATGCACCCATTGGATTTTGTAAATGCACTCTTTGGTTGAAATGTTTCATTCATATAATTTCCATATGTAAACTATTCTATAATAATAATGAGATGCATAGTAAGTAAGTAAAGGAAAGTTATGTAGAGTACGATATATAGAAAGAGAGAACTAAACAACGAAATTGTAATTCAAAGAGCCAAATCATAACAGCACTTTTGCTCACTCACGTTCTAACCATCTAATAGCAAGCTTTATAAAATATATCATGATATTATTGTTATATTTAGTTCATGAAAGATGAATATACTTACTATATAGCTCTCTCTGTCTAAAACTTGGATATAACTATATGTATGTACATTGTACAATATGAATATTCATAAGAAGTTTTTTACTCTGATCCATATATCTTCTGTACATCTGTGGTACAATGCTCATTGCTGCTTTATTGCTAATGTTTTATCCTTTATCCTTTCCAACAACATGAACAGAGCTCTCTAACAAAATATATTTATTTTATGCATATATATAACAACTAGAACTCTCAAAACTCTAAATCTATGCATTTGCATTCAACAATGTGCTTGCATTATATGAGTAATAGAAAATATACTCTAGTGAATATACATGTAGTTAGACTTAAAAGGACTCACTTTATATATGTGTACACATATATATAATATAGAGCAGATAATTTATATCAAGAGACACCTCAATTTTTTAAATGCATTATATAATATAAAGTTTATCCAGTTGATATTATATACAATGAATGTGATTTTGATCACTTCCTAAGAAGAAGAAGATGAAGAGTAATTACAAATTCATGTAGCGTATCATCAAAATATTCGGGTTACATCTTAAATGTGAGATGCATGTGTGTGATACGATGAAGATGATAAATTCCGATCTGAAATTAGAATTAAAATTAAAGCTTATATAACTTGGGAGGTTTGAGTTGAAGCTACAATTTACAAAGCTCTCTGGTGAGTTATATATCCATAATCCTTCTCTCTACGTGTGTTCTTCTTTACAGGATTAAATACACCAAGTAATGAATATGTCGTAGTCCAATACAAAAATATTGTAATTTATCCCAAAATTTTAGTCGATTTTTAAAAAAAAATTTGTATGTTTGACGACGTTGGTTAGTAAACTGACGATATTCATTCAGTAAATTACTAATAAGATTCACGCTTTCTTACGGGTCTTTATTTCTGTACTCAAAAGAGTTGTTGATTCGACATAAAATCATTTTTTGAATAAAGAAAAATTACCATTATTTCGATTTGCATATAGTCTCATCTTTTTAGATAATATATTGCGAGCAAGTAAACCTTTATATATAGAGCTGTGAGCATGCAAATTAAATCCATTTGCATTATAACACACATATATATGTACACAACTTCAATCATATATCTTTTGTTATTACAATTATTATTTTTACACTGTGCCTTCATCATCATCATCTAAAAGGAAAACAACTAACACCGTACCATTGCATCTGTCCATAGAAAAATAAAAAGCATTTTTATATTTTGTTGTATGATCATGCATATCTCATAATATCATCTTCTCTCTCTCTCTCTCTGCTCAGTTGAAGTGTACTAAAACTTTTCTGCTACTGTACTTTTCAAAAAGCTCAATGAGTCGAAATCCATTATGTGTCATAAACAAAGGAAGTACCAAAAACGCTGGTGCTTCCTTCCTTCAGAAGAGAATATATTCTTTTGCCTATTATATACATACACGAAGCCACAGTGTCAGATAAAAACTCAATGAGAAAATGAATGAATGAAATGAAAAAGACAAAAAAGACAAGTCATATGCATATTTCTGAAGACTTCTAAAGAAAAAAAAATATTCTCAGGCTTCTCTATGACACTAAAGTATATACTATCTCAGTGTTTGTGTGAAATTCGTCACAAAAAAGCTTTTATGAATTTCACCTCATTCTTTGAAGATGTGTCAGATGAGAATGAGAGAGAGATACTAAAAAAAGAATATTTATATCTACAAGAGTGTCATGTCATGTCACTCATTCCAACACAATCTTGACATTCATATTTTAATATCTCTCTCTCATAAAGAAGAAAAAGTATAAAGTTGCTTCTCTAAAAATAAAATGAATAAAATAAATCATTTTTTACTACTAAACTTATTTGCATAGTCTAAATTATATTTAGAAGTCTAATAAATTTGTAAAAGTTTTTCATTACTTAAATATTAAAAAGTGTTATTTACTCTTCTTCCTTTTTTGTGGCTTTTGGCCAATATATATATATGAATATTATGAGGGAATATGATGAAAAGTTATATAATAAAGTTATAAAAGGTCTCTTTCTATGAAAATCTAATGGTCATCATACAATACAATTTGATATGGAAGAAAGAACATAGAAGAAGGTTGCGTTGTTACTCAAAATGTCAAAATCCATTACAAGTTGCAAACTTCCCTTTTTCTCTACTCCCTTATAGCAATACTATTTCATCAGTATATTAGTTAGTGTGCACAGTAAACACGAGTTAAAAGGCAAGTTGTACAAAAGTAATAGAAGAGTTGCTCTATGAAAATAGTGAAATATTACAAAACTTTCTCCATCATTTTATTTAATTTCGTCTCTCTCTCTCTTTCGGCTCGGAAGTTGTAAAGTTTGGTGAATGAAATGATGGCGTCTGAAGAAGGAAAGTTTTTTTACTATCAACACACAGAAAACAGGACTATCATTTATGAGAAGATATTTTTGGAAGTCAGTGATATCAAGACAAGTTTTTAAAGGTTTCTGGCTCAAGATTAATAAATAGAAAAGTGGAGAAGTTTTTTGATACCTTTTCCTGGATTGGCTATTTTTGGAAGATTCAATGATTATAATTTTTGGTAAGGTGGTGAGATAATATTAGTGAGCTATTTAAATAATATTTTAACTTGTATTATATTTTCAAAATTCAAAAATATTTAGACTGTTATTTAAACAAAGGATGAACTCTAGTTGAACCATTCTTTGTTCACTTTATGTTGATGAAGGAAGGAAAGAGTGAAGCAATTTCAACTTCGATGGATGCGACGCCATCTTGTCATCCACCCTCGCATCTCAACTTTCCTTTGTTCACTTTGGCTTCTCTTTTCGTGGTCTCCAGAAAGTTTTCCAGAGAAACTCCTGCCATCATGCTGAAACCGAACTCACCGAATCGGGTATTATATTTGTCTATTAGTTTAGTACTTTTTTGTATATATCTAAAAAGTCTGTCTCATTTTTTTACATGAAACTTTATGCAATACTTTTTAAAATGCAGGTAATGTCGATAATGATTTAGACTTTTCGGAGAAGATGAAAAAAATAAGTAAAGGCAGTAGTAGTTAGTATTAATCTTCTATTCAAACACAGTTGAAATTCAAAGTTCTAAACATTCGGAGATAATCTGGAAGATTTCATGAAAGCAAGTCTACAAACATCATTTCATCATCATCATCCTTCCTTTTCATTGTGTGTGTATATAAATATCATAGAAAGGTTTTAGTTTGGCTCGAGCCTTGTCGGTGATACAAATATGAATTCTATTCATTAGGAAAAAAGGGCTTCGTGACTGAGTGCGTGCCTTGAACTTGTAATAAGTGAGTGTAGTAGATATATAGAGTACAAAAGTAATACTAACAAAAAGTGTATATATATTTTTTCAATCTCTTACGGATTGGATTGATGAATGATGTATGGTATACACTTACTAGGCAAAGAGAGAGAAAAGATTTTAAAGCTCTAGTTATTCTCTAGGTTTTTTGTATGATTTCTGGAAAAGTTCAAAAATGAAGTTGGCAGTTGAAAGTTTATATATTTTAGACCGGCATATAAGTACAACTTGTGTAATACAAGTATATGAAAATAAATGTAAAAAGAAGAACTCAGTCAGTAGGAAACCGCGAGTAAAGCCTTTCTGTATACAATGAAGACCAGAGTGCACATTATTATTATGTAAAGCTACAAATCAAAAAATCCGACTCATACTCTGGCTGGAAAAATATACCCTTCATTGGACATTTTGTTTAGATTTGAAAATTAAAACCAACCAGGTGCATCTGAATATTTTAAAATAAAGTAAATAAAAACTCGTCTCCTGAATTGTTGCTGAAGAACTTTGCGGAGGATTCTTCTAGTAATTAATATTCGACGCCGAAACTAGGAAAGAAATATTAAGAAGAAAATTTGAGATTTCTGAACTGATTTCAAAATTCGTTGGAAGATTCAGAAAATAAACTCAAAACTTGTAATTTCTCTTATATGCAAAGATATGAAATTCAAAAGCTCGACTCAAACTAAATAATTCTTTTTTACATTTCAGATTTATGAAAGAATTGCACTTGATACATTTGCAGCCAGTCGCTTATATTATTATGCTCAATAATAAAAACTTTCATAGAAAATTAAAGCACTATAGTTTTTCACTCGATTGAATAGACATACGAGTGAAACTCGAGCTGTAATCAAATCTAGTATCTACTAAAAAAGTACTACCCATTTATTTGCTTTTTTCGGTCTCTCTTTTTCTCTTCTGTCTGAACTCTAAATTTGTACGATATCGCACAGAGAGAATTGAATTCTATTTCTTATAAAATGAAGAGTGGCATGCACAAAATTACTTGTGTGTGATTTTTATTATTATTTTCTTTTGAAATTCAAACACTCAATATGCACTACTACTACTTTTCTACTTCTCTACTGATATATTATTACGTCCAAATGATTCTCTAGATTTACAGTTGGCACACATGCACACGACGACAACAAACGACACACGAAACAAAAATCTCTTCTCTTTGATTTTGAATGAATATAATATATAGAGAAGAGATCCCCTTTTGTGTTTTGGACTAGACCAAATATCACACAGCTTGGCAATTCTAAACCGAAAAGGAAAAACGACATGAACATGACATTTCACAAAGGCTAATTTCATCTTTTTTTACTTCGTCACATCACACTCTCTGCAAGTCTCTCTTTCCTTTAGCCTGACAACGAAAGTATTTTTCTGAGTACATATGGCAAAGTGAAATATATTGTATAGAGCTAATTATACATAGGGTCCAATTGCATTTATTAGCTAGACTAGAGAGAGAGAAGAGTTTGGTGAGCATCAAAAGCTAATAAAAACAGCAAAAGCTACTCATGTTTTACAACTTAAAATCTCTCTCTCTCACATACAGTATGATGTACTTAATAAGGTAAAGTTGTCTATCTTTTATGAAAGGATAAAATAAATATATATTCTGGAGACCGAAAATTTTCGGTTGAGAATAAGTTGAGGTCTACAATATACTACAAGAAATCCAATTATACATTTTATGTTTCCATAAAAAAAGCAAAAGAGAAATAACTCGCAAGTGGTGAATATACATCTGCAAATTCTATGAAAAAAGATAACAGCCCCTAAAATCTTTCTTTTTTTAGTGTATAATAGTTCTATACTTTCGAACACTGAGAGAAAGATGAAAATGACATAACTATATATATACAACTTCAGGAGCAAAGAGCAACATATATATTTACTTACAGAAGTATCCTTAGTACACCCAAAAATCCATTATTTTTCTTTTTTTAAAGCTATTCCAATATAGTGAACACATGTATTTACTAGTAATAGTAATAATACAGTTTTAAAAAAAATATTTCCTACTTTTTTCAGCTTTCCTCTCTATTCATTCATGTCTTTGCTTTTCTATCCATCCCGTTCTACATTTGCATTCTTATTGTATCAAAACTGGTTTTTGGAGCTTTGTTCCAATATTTCGATGGCACACGCTCATATCAAAATTTTTTACGCCCAACAGCACACCTCTATACAGATTTTTTTTGAATTTTAACCTTAACCTTCATCATAGCATAAATATTGTCTACATTTTATGTAATGCTACACACTATGGATTTCTATTCACTATACTCTTCCTATACATAAAAGGTGAAATAATAAGCGACCAACAGCCAGTAATAAAATAAAAATAATAAAAATGGTAATGAATGATGAACCACATTTAATAGATAGACACGTGTCCAAGTGACACGTGCCACAACGCCTCAAAGTCCAACTATAGTATCGTCACTCAACAAAAAAAAATTAGTGACAATATAAATTGTAAATGACATTCAGTTTTTGTCATGCAATCATGTCTATGCATCTGCATCATGATGATGTGAATCATCAATTGTGAATGCATCAGTGTCAATGTCAAGTTCTCATATTGCTAAATTGCTATATTGCAAAGAAATATGAAACGAATGAAAGTCAATGAGTTGCAAAATTGTCAACTCTATTCAGACTTCAGAGTTTGATTGCGTAATAAGGGAAGAGAAGCATAACGGTCAATATTTTGCAATGTCTGGATATTTTTTCTAAAGCTGTTGTCGAGAAAGAGATGAATGAGATTACTCAAGTTTAAAAATCATAAAAAGAATTTCGCAATAATGAACTACATAAAAGGAAACGTGACAATGAAGGAAAATCAAAAAGCAACTTTAATAACTTCGAAATTCACCGTCCAGATTTCACAAAGTAAATTGTACGGCGTTGAACTTTATCATTTAGACTATAATTTATGTAATATTAAACGGATAAAAACTAAAAATGTGCAAGCCAGATGGTTTCCTTTCTATTAATTATTTCCTCTATAAATAATATGAGTAATGCTAGCACGCGTGACCATTTTATGTCTCTCAAAATTAAAGACTACGACAGATGCATAACATTATTAGGAAGCTAGACAGCAGTTTTTGTCAAATATAATTTATGCATTGAGATTTTTAAAATACTTTTCTTTTCATATGTAAATCAGCATCATCTTTCAATTCTTAATGCTACAATAATAATCATTGCCAATATTATCCTTTTTAAAGATTTAACTTTTATGGCCAAACCAAAAATCTATTGTACTGACAAAATTGCAAAAAAACCATAAAATCTTTCTAACAAAAGATCATCAATTCGTACTGCTGCGAATGTTAGTATTGTGCACGTGCAACAACTACATACATTACTAACAGAAAAATATGAATTATGAAAATGACTCACTACATAGAAATAATACATTTGTTACATTTTTATGACTCGGCTCATATATTTTAATAGTAGAGATCCTATTGTCAATCCTAATTGTATTCAATTTTTTATCCTTTTAAAAAGGAAACTCTCACTTGCTAACTCCAGACAAAACTCAACAATATAAGTGACATTGAAGAAAAAGGGTTGTTTCTCTACTATTAAAAGTTCTAAAGAGTACTTTGCATAAACCTTGAATCTATTTTAACGAATGCACCAAACCAATAAATTCTTCTTCACAGTAAAATCTTGTTTTGTGACATTTGAAATATGAGTACGCCAAAGACGTTTGGTGCTGATGATGCATTATTATATTTTACCTTATATTCTTTTACTTACATCTGTGAACCATGTACCATATAGGAAATGTGTGAAAAATCTTCATATGTTGACTGATGTGTGTGAGTGTGTGACATTGATTTATGACATTGAGCATGTTTTTTTCTATATTTCTTGTTTTCCTGTTTTGTGAAAAATTAAAATTTTCAAAATGTTTTATGCAGAAGATATTTTTTGACTTGGTTTTGTGTAAATTGTGTGTGAAATCATGATTTTTTTGCAACAAACATTGCGAAAGAAAAAGAAACCCTCGTGCCATTATGCAGCACAAATGATCATATCTACTTATCTATATAAAATGAGAGCTAGGGAAAGAGGAAGAGTATAGAACCTATCCCAATGCAATCTCTTACATCCTATTCAGCAAACGTCTTGAAGAAAGAAGGGTAACATCTTGGCATTTTCTTAGAATGTCAGCTTGAGTTGTCTTGAGATGTCTTATAAGAAAAGAACCCTCTTTGTAAGATTTGTACACTATAAAAGGATCAATGAGAATATGCTTGGGAATTGTGACGACAAAATGTAATAAAAATTATGGTAAAGAATAACTAAGGTATGCTCGTATTGGGTGATGCTATAATTACAAAATTTAAAAAATATATTTAAAACTTTGTTCAAATTCAAATGAATACGTCCGAAATCTTCATAAAATGTCAACTGGCAATGTAATCATGCAATGAAAATGAATATGTGCTAAGAGAAAGTCAGAAAGAAGATTCCACCAACAACAAATTGAATCATATATAACTGTGATACTGAAAAATGTACAATATTATTTATTTTCATATTCATTTTGATATTTTATATAATCTTATTGTTTGTGACTGTAGCAAAATTGTGATAAAAGTGTGAATATTTTTTTTGTAACTTGTAAATATAGTATAGTAAATCCCAAGTAATAATTAAGTAGTTAAGGTGTGATATAGTTTCTTGAACAATTTAATCTTGTAGTAATTCTACTTTCTAGCTCTACTATTATTAGTATTTGTATTATAAATGCATATTGAGAAATTATTTGAGACCATCAATTAAAAATACAGGCAGATACTGAAGAAGAAGAACACATTATATAATAATAATAATATAGCGTTTTCATTTACAAGACTATACTGACACGAGTATGGTAAATATTTTTTGTAGACTATATAATACTCTTAATTAATGTCTTATAGATTTGTTTCTTGGCTAGCTATTTTATTGCTATTTACAATTAAAATACTGTATTCCCTTCATAGTGACTTTTACTTGACACCCAAAATATTCCTTTCCCTACTTCAGTTCAGTACTCACAATAAATGTTTGTTGCCTTTTTAATTTTTTCATTGCTTTAGTCATTGTTGAGCCTTTTTCTCTAGTATATTTTTTGTAACTGAAGCATATATTCGATATACTAACTAGACAATACACATCAACATTACATTATATTATATGTAAGCATAATTAAAACAATAACACACAGCACACTAACAACAATACAAAAAACTTTTTCTTTTTTTACTACATACTATTTATGTAACTCTTTTTAAACTACGAAACATAAAAACAAGATATAACAGTAACACACAAAAATTAACATGCTCTGTATAATATTTATATTTTTTCACTAGTTATACTAAATTTTATATATATATATATATTTTTTTTTATTTCTTTTTACAAAAAGTTAAGAAAAATAAACACACAATAACAGTGAAGAAGAAGAAGAAAAAAATTGTTTAAACAAAATTAAAATATAGTTTGATATTTTTCATCTTAAGTTTAGGCTGGTAGCAGTACAGTATCTACATGAAGAGATCTTAGTAGCTGTCAACTATGGTACCTTATGGTTGCTTCGTTGGTTTGGTTTAAAAATTCAATTTTAACTTATTATATATCTTATGTATATATATATAGTTTATATCTATTATTTTGTGCTTATGTTCAATGTTTAGTTCACAGTCACTCGGATGCTCACTTTTTCTTTTAGTTTATATTTAACAATGAAAAAAGGGAGGATGACTGTTTCTCATCAAAATTGACACATTTCATATAAGGGAAGCAAAAAATTACTCCAAGGGTCGCTCTTCTTCTTCTTCACTCACATCACACATCACAAATACACACATTACAGGAACGATGCACAGAACAGAAACATCAAGATAATTTCTCCCGTATGCACACATCATAATTACATAAAGCTTCAGTTTTTCTCTGTCCTATCTCTTTATGACATACTCTTGTAACACATGTCAAAATGTAGAAGATACGTCTCTCTACAAATTGAAAAAGTTTTGTTTCTCATCATCAAAAACTTGGTGTAATCAACATTATATTTTCTCAGTTGAACAAACTTGAGTTGGGTAATTGATAAAATTTGTATGTAGCAGCATTCGCTGTGTTGCGTCATATTTCTATTTTCATCACATCTTTTTTATACAGGGGAAGTAAATGTAGAATAGAATCTTCTTGTCATATTGTTGTTGTCGTCTTATCAGCTATGTTGAAGTGTTGATGTCAGCAGCGTCGTTTTCTTGTGTCCTGTGGAAATTTCATTTCAGTTTCCAACTCTAAATAACGAAATATAACAATATCTCTATCTAAAGCCTGTACAATAATTGTTTTTTAGCAAAAGTGTTTATATATATAGTGTATAAAGATAAGTGTAAGATAGAATATATATAGAAGTTATATAGAGCATGCAGAAAAAGTTGTTGAAAGCGAAAAAATTGCCAAAACCTTTAACAATTAGACACAAGATTATTATTGTAGTATATAAATTCACACAACTAAAGCAAAAAAAAACAAGACGACACAACAGAAAGCTCACACAAGATCATATAAACTCTTTCGTTGTAGAAGTACATTGGTGAAAACATTTTTGAATTAATAATGTCATGAGACAGAGACAAGTGTATAATGTAACTCTCAAAAGCTTGGTAAAAAGTGCACAAGGAAAGGCACTTTAGACATATCTTCCTCTCTTTCTCTTTCTTTTCCCCTTTATTTATACCTGCGAATCAAGTATTCATGTAGAATGTACAGAGTGCACTTTTCTTACTACCCTTCATAGTCAACACAATCTGAGTGAAGAACTGAAATCATTTTTTCATGTCAAAGCAAACAGCCCCTTTCAAAAAGTTTGAGAGACATACCGAGAAAAAGAATTCTATGACACTGACACCATCATCAAATAAGAAAAGGCACACACCTACAAACATCAATAACAACATATCTTCTGTATAAACTACCTCCAGGCCAGGCCAACAAAATTGATATTGTGTCATTGGCATTCATACTTTTGAATTGGAATTCAATACAATTGTGTCATTTTTATCTTTCTCATTGTCATGAAATGGTCATACAAATGACATTGTCGTGTCAAATGATGAAACTAAAAAAAATATCCTTTCAATTACATATTTCAAATATATATACGTCTCATATCAAGAATTAGAATCTTGCTTTACACACACACATGAAAAGTGCCAACTGCATCTCTCCCATTTTCTTATCTCCTTTTCAGGAGCTTTATATACAAGTTGAAGATAGAGCAAAGCCAGAAAAGTACGGTCCGAAAATCCCTCAAATCCAAAGAAGAAACATTTTCTAGAAAAATCTTCTTGTAGCTAAGCATAAAACTTGGAAAGTATAAAATTCGCCATTCTTTTTCTACTTCTACATCTGTACAGTGTAAAAGGATGCTTTGATGATGGAGTCTAGGAAAATACATATATATATATATGGAGTCGTCGTCGTCAACATCCCTCTAGATCTGAGTTTCCACCACCAACAATATTAACAACCATCATCCCTTTTCTTTTGAGAAATTTCTTTCTCGCCCCCGATCCGAACTTTATTTCACCCGGTTCGGATCGTTACTTCCAAAACAGCAACATCAAGTAGCACCTAAATCTCTTCTACCCTGTGTTTTGTTGCTGCTCAGAAAACTCCGAAAAAATCCTACGCAACTTATTCTTCTTCTTCTTCTCTTGTACATGTTGTAGAATAAAATCATCCCTGCACCATTTTCTACCAAGCTACCACCCGCTTGCTCTTTACTTTGCTCACCCAGAAAATAAATATATAGTTTTTCCTTTTACAAAATATACTCGAGCCAAAGCAAAGGCAAGCCGAAAAATTCTCCAAAGTGAAGTTCAAGATCGCATTCTCATCTATTTCTATATAACATGTATATCTAAGCTACATTTGAAACAGCAATGGCTGTGCATATAGCTTTTGGAATCTCTTTCTGAACTTCTTGCTATTACTTTTCTTGTTGCAGTTAACTGTACAAAAACTATATATCTATCTACCTTCTGCTTTACAATATATAATGCTTCCAGTCAAACATTTGCTACGCACTTTTACTGCACAGATGTGCATCGAAAAAAAAGAACCAAATGGATGCAGAATACCAAATAGTACAATAATGCCCATAGAGACTTCTTTTTTTCTCATGTACAATACTTTATTTTTCATATGCATTAGCTACTGTACTACAATGACTATATATACATATCTATATGCTTGCTTCATGGAATATGAAATGGTTTTAGAATTGAGAGCTATGTATCATCTTCTCTAAAGGTACATTTTGGAATTGATTCGCTTTTTTCATTTGGTCCCTAAAGGCTAATAGGAAAAGTAGTCAGAAAAATAAAATATCAAAGGCAATTCCTTATCTAAATAGCTACCAGTTATTATCTTCAATTAAAATGACATTGTAGATCAGAAATTTCATTTTGGACATTTTTGTATAAAGATCGGTATACTTTTCCAATGTGCAAAATAAGATGTCAATACAGCACATTTATACATTTACACACTGAGAAACTATATATATATAAATAGATATGGAATTGTACATATATAAAACGGGAGAATCGGTGCAAAAACATTGACATTTTCTTCCTTCAGAAAATACTCCCCCTCTTTTCGAACCTACCCTAACCTTTAGGAGGACAAAAACGACGACGCGGGCATTCAGTTCTCTAACCATTTCTTTTTGACTATAATCCTTGTGGCAAACGATTTACTATATCTATGATGTCGTGCTGTTGGTGTACAAAATACCAAAGACTTTTACATTCTGTTTGAACGTCATGTCATATTATGTAACTGTTGCAAGACCGATATCTCTCTTTAGATTTTTTTCTTATTCTTTCAATCCACGACCCTACCAAACGTCGTATATAAGAAAAGAAGCTTTATATAACAAAAAAGAACATTTAAGTTATATAATACGACTGCGCTTCTTTTTTTCTTTACAAGTCACTATATATTGACTTTTGTACACATTGACAGAGATAATCTTAAGATAGAAACTTACGACCCTCACCAACAACTTTTTTTCTTCCAAGATGCTCACTTTACTACCCTACTATTTTCTTATATACTACATATTTACGATATACTAACATATACATGGTTTATCTGACCAAATAACATAGTAATATCTATTTTGTCAAATTACATACACTCCCAATTGAACTCTCATTTAGTCGTCTATCTCGATTCTCAAATATACTAAAACACTTCGACCTTATTTATCTTCTAAGTAAAGCAAATGATTGTCACGCTTGAGTAAATCGAACAATAATTTCTAAGAACGAAAGTTGTATAACAATTTTGATATAGTTTCTTTTTTTTTGCTCAATCATAAGAGAGCTAACCACATTTTGTTGTGAGCATAAGGATCATTTTTGAGACAAAAAAAGGGTCACCACAGAGAAAAAAGGCAACGGAGCTTTATATATCATGACAAAAATTTTTTGAATTATGATTATGCCAGTTGTAAATTATGTTCAAGAAGGGAAACACGACGATGATGATGATGATGGCAAAAGTCGAATGATTGTCAGTCATGCTTCGTTTAGCCACATGGCTCTCATTTTCTCTTACTTCATATTTCTATATATTTATGTATGTATGTATATGATATCATATCTAGCCACAGAAAATACATAAACACACATTGCATGCTTTGACAGTTTTTTTAGTATTTTTCATTCATTGAGTCACGTATGACTTTGTAAGTATAAATACTATTTCTACATATATATTATGTCATGAGAAAAAAACAAGAGTATGTATTTTAATACACAACAGCGGTTTTACTTTTACTTTCTATTGTCAGCTCAAAGCTATATATTACAACTCGTTAGCTATTCGTGTGTGTAAGTGTCAAGTAGTCAAAGTCAAGAGTTTGAAAACTGAAACTTTGTTTCATAATTCTTTTTGACTGTTACAAAACTCTACCCTTTTCTGCCAATATCTTATACATTTCATGTGATACAGAATATTATTCTTCATAAAAAATTTAAAAATTCAGAAAACATGGAAAAGTATTATATAAACTATTACTATACAAATAACTGATAGTTTATGGATTGCATATAGAAAATAGAGTTTTATATATTTCTAGAAAAATGGCAGACAAAAAACAACATCACGCACAATATAATATTTTTATATTTGTCCAAAGTGCGTATAGATACTATTATAGATACTTGGAAAAGCTTGTGTCTCAAAAAACAAACTTCTAAATGTATTACATAATGTACCCAAATATATTTTACTTAGAACATTGAACGCACACACGGGCAGTATATGAAGGGAATAAGAAAAAAAGAAGTGAAATAAAATGAAGCTGATGCCTAACACACACATATATAGTGTTATATACAGTTGTCTCTAATACTAACTGAGAAAATGGCCCATAAAAAATTTCATTCTTTCATATGTTTTTTCTATATATTTCCTGTTGTAAGAGAAGTAATCTTATATCCCGTTTTTCTTTGGGTATACACAACATATCATATCATAACAACTTTAGGAATAGTCTAGTTATATGTACAGTTACTATTTCCTAAAAAAATAAATCCTAACCTTTCCAGAGAGAGAGAAAGATTCTCAACTAGAAAAATTATGAAACTGTTCTAAACTTTTGGTTTTCTAATGGATTTTTTACTTCTAGTCTATGATGATGATGCATGTCAGTGCATAACGGCTCAAATATTAATGCAATGAACAGAAAGTATATTTTTTCTTGATGCCTTACACACTAGTTTTTCTGTAGTCAAAAACTCTCTCTTTAGATTATATGACCACTCAAAGTTTTGAGAGTTGAGGACTTTGAAAACTAGGAAACTTGTAAAAGTCGAGGAAAGACACTACACATGCATAAGCTTTGTCCAAATGTAGCGTGAAGCCGATGAAAAAAGGTACTTGAAAAAACTGCACCATCAGCAACAACTAACAAAGTCGTACAACATTATTATTATTATACAAAAAAGTTTTTGGGTACTTATATATGAAATATAAGGGTTTCATATATGTATATAATATATAGCCTTGAATTTTGTATATGTTGGATAAAACTTAAACAAAAAGTGCATTTTGTGTATCTAGCAACGTTGACTGTAAGACTACAGAGTATCCCGCTTTATGGTGTTTATCCTGCAATAAATTATTTATTCACCAGTCGCTCTGAAAAACTTTTCTAAATCTTCAATTTGTTCCAAAGCTTCATATAATATCTAAAAGTGACAGTGAGTATTTATTGGTAAGAGATAAATTTGTGGCAAATTACATTCTCTCAATGTAATAAAAAAAGTATCAATTGTGTAATTTCAATTTGAATAGATTGCATCTTTTCTTCACCAACTAAAAGTAACAAAAATTCCACTGTGTAATGTAAATGGGTACAAGAAAAGCCATTTGTAGAAGTAGTAGTTAGCTGGTCGTCAGTTCCCTCGTAAACTCATTGTCTAGTCTATATGTTAGTATTACAATATTATAGATGTTGTTACATGAGTTCAAGGGATGATAATGGCAATGACATTTGCAATGCACGTAGAATCTAGAATTCTAAATGACATTTCCTCTTCTTCTCCACTACATATGACTCAAGCTTATTCAACTAACCCTGTCGACTATACTTGGAATAAGAGAGAAGTAGTTGAAACGATGAAAGTAGGAGTTAGTTTAGTATATATATACTTTTAGTTAGTGGAGGAACATTAGATGTTCGTTATATGTAGTAAAGGAAATCCCTTGACAATTAAGAAGGAAGAAGATCTGCTGCAGTGACTTTGTACACTTTGTGTTGTTCTTCTCTTCTCATCTCTTAACACTCAAAAAAGGAGTATAGAGCAAAATGCAATGAAATGAACCAACCATATTTTCATGTCGAAAGCTCTGAGAGATTTATAATATGAAAAAAGAGTGAAAGTTGTATATTTATGCGCGAGTTGAGTGCCAATGAGAATATTTAGTTTGCAACCAGTTTACCTAAAGTTGGTATAGTTCCTCTTTTGTCTGCTTTGGATTGAAATGGAATAGATACAATGGAGTAATAATTTTAGTAACTGTATCATAGAAACGTTTGAGTAGAGAAAGAGTGCAAAACTTTTGCTTTTTGTTCTCTCTCAAGCTTTTAGATCAAAAGTTTCTCTCTCTCTCTTTCAATCTCTGTGTTTCCTGGTAGCTCTTTTGTGACTACTGCTCTTTCCTTTCACAGTTTTCTAACTATATTTCTCCCTGACACATGACAATAAGGATGAAGTGAGGTGTCAGTCAATCATAAAAGTTTATTTTCAATCTCTTCCATTCTTTTCTGCTCTTTTCTCTCTCGATCTATATGCTACTCTATAATAACAATAACTTTAGTTGGTTAAAATGAATGCATTGCTCTGATAATATTCAGCAATGAATAATAGAATATAAAGTAAATGAGTCAACTAAACTAACCAAAATTTTGTAACTTCAAAACAATTTTTTGAGACTTCTCATAGTCTGATTATACCAAGCGCCATTTGACTCCTTGATAGGCAGTTGTGTTGTGTTGTAGTTGTAAACAGTTGTAAATACGTTCCTTATCAAAGTTACCTAATATGAGAATCAAGTAATTTTTAGCTCTAGCTCTAGTACAGTAGAAAGAAATACACAGAGTCCATCCACTTTGTATTATTGACTCTTGGCTTTCACAAAGCTTCGAAAGCATTACCGTAACTGATGCATCAATTTCAATGTTCCGTAACAGGATCAAAGGTTTTGCTTTTCTCCTACTATCAAAATCGAATACCAAATATACTTTGAAAACATTTCTCTCTCTCATCAACTATATAGAACCATACATAGTACTATATGAAACTATATAGATATCATTTATGTAATGCATCGGACATTGAGTACACACATAAAAGAGATGAAGTATGAATTTTCCTCTATTGTACTTACTACATATTCTATATGATGACAAAGTATTACGACATGATCTTATGCAAGTTCATGCTCTATTCACTCTCTGCTCTGATGAAAATACACAACGTGACTTTTCTTGAGCTAAAACTCTCTTTCGAAAATCCTACTGACGCCTAGTCATCTACTCTAATCAGTGAGCCTGGGAAAATGAGATGATCCTATAAAACAGAAATTGTAGCAGCATTGCACGAACAACATTTCTAAACATCAACAAAACATTTTCTCTTCTTCTCGTCTTTCCATCTCTGACTTTGGAGATTTAATATCGTTACAGCAATATGTGAACATGTCAGTGCATTTTAGATCCTTTTTCGGCTTGGAAAAAAGATTATGTAACATAGAGAGAAAAAAATATATACAGTAGCAACAACAGAAATACTCTTCTCAAGCTCTCAATGTTTTATGTTGAGTCTACCAACAACAACATAAGAGCGCAAGGTCTATAACCCGACATCAAAAAACTTCCATTCTCTCTCTCTCTCCAGGAAAGAAAAAGTGCAATTGATGATGACTCATTCTTTTTTAGGTTGCTTCCTCACTACTACTACTATAATATTCTACATGATGTTGAAAGTTGTAGTAGTATTGCTTGCATCACTTTCACTACTTACTACAATATTTTCCTACAACGACAATTCTATACTCGAGTTGCACCGACTGGATCCGAAATGCACTTTTGCTCTAGACCTACTACACTTCTCTCTCCTGCTCGACTTTTGGGAAATGCAACTCAGCTACTGCACTAAAGTGCAATGACGACGACTATACTTTATTATATTATGTATGACGATAGCTATGTTGTTGTGTAAAAGATTTTTTCTTTTTCAAAAGAGACTACACCAGTTCGCTTTTTGTTGCCCCTGCTTTTCTTTCATTCACTCTCTCTTTACATTTCGACATATAAGACTTGTATTATATTATACAGAGAGCTATATATAGTACATCTTTCGATTTCACATCAAGTTGATATACTATAGTGAAAGCCATGAAAGAACTGTGAGAGCAATATGGAAAAATTACCACAAAGCATATTAGAAATGAAGTAAACCGTGCCCAATGACCAAAAATAATGGCTTTATTTTATTTTGCAGTTGAATGCCCAATGGCTACTATAGAAAATGTAATAGCAAGTACAACATTGAAAGGGAAAGAAGAAGCCTTTCTAACAACGATATATATATATATATATATTTGGCATTGGCATATAATAGCTATTGAGAAAATGTGTAAGAGAGTGTGTACTCTGTAAATTATTACCAGTAGAAAAAATATAGTAGAAAAAGAATTGACCATATGGCCAAATGATTTTGTAATATTCTTTCTCGGAGGAAATATGCCAATATCACTTTGCGTTCTCTAAACCTCAATTATAATGACATTAGTAGTCGACTTGTCACTGCTGCTATTAGTTTTGAAGTTAGAATATTTTATGCTAAGTTCTAAATGCAAAGTATATACATATGATATACCTTTAGAACGAGAGGCATAAAAATACTTTGCTAAATAACTTATGAATTTCTTTTACAACGGAAGGACAACAACTGTCAACTCGACTCTTTACATATATATAGCCTCTGTTGTATATTATTATTATCAATCCGAAATTACAATTTCAAATTCTTTATATGTGGGATACGTTATATTACATTTTAAAGGTCTGCGTTCCTTCAGTCAGTTCAGTAATGTTAAGTACGTCATAAAGTAGCAGGCACAGCTCAATTTTCTTTGCCTTTGAAAATATATTTCAACAAGGCATATGTTTATGTACATACAATGCAATAGCAGAAGTATGTGTGAGTACATTGTCAATTTTCGGACGGTGATGGATATCAAAGTACTCGAAGGTATTAAGTATTAGTTTCCGTTGGTTTACAATATGTTCCAGTATAAGTATATATGTAGAGTAGATAGTAACAACAGCAATGGACTCTGCTACGTTTGTAGACGCCAGCTGTCACGTTACGTCTGTCATATCATTCCACTACTACTATTTCTTTCAACAATTTATTGTATGCTATGTACTTCTAGCAAACTTAACTGCACAAAAACTAAAGAAAAGGACATGTATGTGAATTTTGAAGAGCCTAAAACAATATATAATAGAAAAACTATGTAACCTAATACTACTACGACATAAAATAGATCTCTCAACATAAATTTAAACCGCGTCATCCCATCACAATAAATAACCTTATTGGATTGGAAATTAAATTTTAAATTAGGTTCACATAAAAAATACACAGTAAGTTCTCTTTCTAAAAAAAGCGGAAACTGACTACACAAATTCATTAAGAGATACACACTAAACCAACATGGCACACAACTCACAACTAATTATTTCACTCTCCACAGTTTTTATGCAATGCTCCGCTCTCTTTTCTAATTTCTAATGTGTAATAATGAAAAGTCATTAACTAGAGCAAGTGTGTATATATATAGTTTATACGCTTATCCTTAAATTAGGGGAAAGTCTCTAACTTTGTTTAATCATATAGCACATGATAGTAATAAAAGATACAACATTTCATTTCACAAACTAAAAATTACAACAGACTCTAGTACTACAAATAATGACTAACACAGGCAACTTTACATTAGAGCAGCAAAGAGAGTATCATAGAATATATTTTCATCTCATGAATTTTGCCACATGAAAACTGACTAAATAAGTAATGATGTATCCATCAAGTACAATACTGGATAATAGTACTACTATGTCGTAATGTTTATGTAGTTAGTAGTGCATTGTAATAGTATATAGATATATTGTAGTGTAAGGCTTGATAGTCGTTTCCTTATCATAAAACACATTAAAACATCCTGTCTTCTAGTCTTTGACTTGACACGGGCTGTCGGCTATACACAAAAAAGTGATAATCCACTACAATATAAGAGAGACCATAATAAACTATAGAGTAGTAGAAGACTCTGGAACAGTGAAACACATTGTTGTTAAATTCGACCTTATTATACTATTACAGTATGAAAAGTTAACGGTTGATTTTTCTTATCTACCTTCCTTTCTTCTAAAAACATATTAAGCTTTTTTTTACAACAGTAGCTCTGATTATATTTACAATACATTAGAATTTTTATAAATATAGTCACAGGTTCAAGGGCTATTTGCACATTAACTAAAATTTTATTTATAAAAATTATATTTAAAATGCCGCTAGGTAAATTAGAATAATTTGAACAAATGCAAAGAGGAAATAGTACTGAGAGAGAATCTAATTAGTAATTTTTTTCTCAGTAGGAAACCATGTAATATGATGTAGTATGTCCGTAAGGGCGTAGACAAAGTAGCTAAACATTCGTTATTTTTATGAACAATAATTGCATATAATATTTTACGTGCTATCAAGTACCATGTACCAAAAGGTTTCCATTTAAAAAAATATTATTGCAACTCAACTGTTACTATTACTCTATTACTATCCTGTCATGTCACTCAAAAAATGGAAAAAAGATCGGAAGTTGTAGGTATCTACTATCATGACAATTGTAATTTCACTTTCGCCTGAACCATGAAATAAACTAAATTGCAAAAAGTATTTCAAAACCGGACCACCTACCTCCGTTACAATTGCACAATAATACAACAACGGCTAAAAATGTCCAATAAATAATGAAGGAAATGAATCATCATTTCTCCAAACACGCATAACTCTTCTACTATATACATAAAATGTACATATATTATTATTACCCGTACATCGTCAAACTCTTTTTTTTGCAAAATGGGCTACTGTGTCTTTTTCTTTCCACCACCGGTTTCAACTTAGAATGTATGAAAGCTATTATCTCCACTATACCGACTCTGATATAATCCACCATGAGCTATAACTTTTTTGTGATGATGTTTTATGTTATAAGCTCGTATTGTCATAAGTGTACACACTGTATACAGTACACATGCAATATATGTAAACTTTTTCAGTTTTCAAACTCAAGTCTCATGCGAGATAAACTGGGCCAGGTTTCTTACATAAAATAAAACCAACAGCTGCTCAACTCAACTCAACTCACTAGTACTCTAACCGAATAATAACAACAAGGCATACAACAAGTTTTGTCATAGAACATGTTACATATCTAAAATATATTGCTGCCACACCATTATTTTGTATATCTAGTACACTACACACTGCAACTCTTGATGTTATATTTCTAACGTCATTCTTTAGCAGTTGAAAAAATATTAGATATAAAATGAAGGTAGAGTATATAGAAGCATGAAGTAACAAAAGAAGCAAACAAATAACAAAAAAATAAAGCCATTAAATCAATGAATGGCAAAATAGACAAGAGAGGCTCCATTAACACAAAAAAATCGTCTTTCCTTCCGTTGTTGTCCTTTTTTTTACTAGAATTATATAATGTCTGTATGTTAATAGCTTTTATAGTTTGAGTGTGTGTGTCAGTATGCTAGCATGTCATGTTGAACATTGCACACACAAACTCATAAATTCATTTTCAACAAATATTCAAGAAGAATTTTGTAATGAGGCATGGCGCCTGCAATTTCTCAAGAGCACACACAATAATGCAACGGAAAAAAATATAATATTCTAAAACTTTGAGACTTGCTATATAAGCTTCATAATCCACCTTTTCGTTGTCCTTGCTCAATTCTTAGAAAAGACAATTTGATTTCTCACCAGTAGTCAGCAAAATGGTTTTTGATATCAGGAAAAATTGGTTGGAAATTTCCTTTGCAAAGTGAGGAGCTATTATTATTATATACAAAACTAGATATTCTCTGATGAGAATTTATAAGAACAATTCACAGGTATCAAACATTTTCTGCACAAAAAAAAACAACTGAATATATGTGTAAAAGGGCTCAATCTTTTTCTATAGTGTATTTGCATCGTCGCCAAGTCTAACAAAAGTGTATATAAAAGTACCTAACAAAAATCTATTCTCTCATCTCTCAAAAAGGTACCTGAGAAGAGAAAAAATTCTTGTACCTACGCATTAACTTAAGTATAAAAAAAGAATCATCTCTCTATTCTTTCTCTCACGGACTTTTAGAACTATGCACATACATAATAAGTATGTAATAAATCGACTTTTGTGTCCAAGTTGTAAATACAGCAATAATAAAAAAAATTATGTTTAGCCTTCAACTCTCTTCACTCACTGTACTATAAGTATGTACCCTTGGCCAAGGTAGTCCAGTCTTCAAATAAAAGTCTAGCCCAACAACTTATACATATCTCATAGTCAATTATTATATACACTAAACAACAAAACTCTTTTTAGCAAATTACTAGAACAGAACAATATCAACGGAACTCTCGATGACTAGTATGAACAGAAAAGAAAAGAGCGTGTAATTTGGCGAGTAATTACACTGGAGTACCAAAAAAACATGAAAAAAATATTCTTGTTGCGAGTATCCTGCCGAGGTTTATTGTTGCAGAAATGCCTTGTTTGTGTGTCCTAAGATTATTTTTTAACTACTGAAGAAAAGTTTTGGCAAAAACAAAACAAAGATATAGAGAGAGAATATATAAACGAGTTTCTAATTTGGACTACATGAAGTGTAGAAAGGTCATTACATAAGAAGTGAATACAAGTATATATAGTGATAGACCCAGAAGAAGAATGAAAATTTGTTGCCAAGTTTTGAAGGATGAATTTTTTTACTACTACAAGAAGAAGTTTTTAAAAAAAGCTTAAATGACAATACTTACCTTTTTCTCTGTCAACTTTTCACATCGTCTCATTTTGCAGATTTGATGACTCTGTATAATTAAAACAAATAGAATTTTTTTAAAGACTTTGCCCATATAATAATCTAAGAAAACCTTTAAATCCTTTTTACCTTATCATTTCGACATGGTGCACAATCACCACAATTATCCTTCTTTTGACATCCAATACATTCACCACATCGTTTTCTTTTCTTTTTCACAGGTTTCTCCAATCCATCAATATCTAATCCATTTCCATTTGTCCCATTTGTATTACCATTAACTCCAGTAACACTAGGTCGTTTAAAATCGGAATCAGAACTAGATACAGAAGACACTTGAGGATCATTCAAATCATGATGACCATTATTATCCATAACATCAATAGAATTTCTTTTCCTTTTTCCACCACCTTGTCTCTTTCCTTTACCATTGACAGGTGTACTAGTATGAAGTGGTGTATGATGTCCATTACCATTAGTATGTTGTTGATGATGTTGATGATTATTATTATTTGGTGTTGAAGTTCCAATCTGTGGACTACCTTGTTGATCTAATTTAGTAATTTGATGATGTGGAGATACTAAATGAGACAATTGTTGTTGATGTTGATGATGATGTTGTTGTTGTAAATGCTGTTGTTGTTGTTGATGATGAGGATGATGATGATGAGATGCATGATGTAACATTGTTGCTTGTGGTGGTGTTTGATGTAAATGATGTTCACTAAATCCATTATTTCCATTAGTTCCTCCAGGTGGGATTTTCACTGTAATCAAATGAGTTTCAATAGCTCCATCAGAATTTGGAGTAGAGTTCAAGTATTTCGGCACATTGAGATTTAAATTATGATGAGGATCATGATGAATAAGATTAAGATTAAGGCCGGGAATTGTCCCATCAGTCGTTTTCGTTTGTAAGCTATTACCACCACTACCACCAACAACATGTGTAGTAGATGATACAGCTACTGGATGAAGTAGTTGCATAGAAGAAGGTACTAATTCCTGAAGTTGAAGTGTTGTTGTTGTAGTTGGTCCACTATTTGTTGATGAAGAGCCAGTGGCAGTAGAAAAAGAATTGACTCCATTTGACATTACTAAATGATGTGTGGCTTGTGATCCATTTAAAACATGAGAGTAATGATGAGGAGCTCCTGGTGATGGATGATGACCATTTGTCATTGTCATTGGTCCTTGTGGTGTTGTTGCAATTAGTTGACCAAATTGGCCTGGACCTAATTGACCAGGGAATAATTGAATATGTCTCTCATCAAGAAATTGTTGTTGAATATTTGGTATTTCTCGAGCTTGAACTGGAGTTGCTGAAACAAGACCATGAGGATGAGGATGAGCTTGATGAACTGTATAGCCACGAGTTGCTGGTAAAGTATGAAAACTTGGTAATCCAGCTGCTGCTGCTGGATCATTAACTAAATGATGTGGTAAATGATGTACTGTTGGAGGAACATCTTGAAATGAATTAAATTGTGACTGGAATGATGGTAATTTTTGTCCATTTGGTGCAAAAGTTTCTGTGAAAGTTTAAATTGTGAAAGAACTATTGATAAAACTACTGATAAATAGATTACAATTATTATCTCTTACCTGAAAAATTTGGGAATGCATTTGTCAATGGTGTTAATGTAGGCGGTGATGACTTATTGCTATCATTAAGATTTTCTGAAGAATTATTATGAGAATTGTTATGTCCTCCATTAGAATTTGAAATAGTGGTAACTAAATTAGTATTTGAAGAAGTAGAAGAAGAAGCAGAAGTAGTATTATTATTATTTGCTGCTGCTGCTGAGCCAGGAGAATGTGACTGTTGTTGTTGTTGTTGATTATTAGGATCAGGTTTTTCCCATGGTCTATATTGAATTATTTGGTCTGGACTTTCACTACCTCCACCACTTCTTGAACCATTGTCAAGAAGTCGAGCAGTGAGTCCATCAGAAGAGTAATTGCTGAGATCCCAATTTTGTAATTCTACATAGCGCATTTCAAAGGCATCAGTGAGTCTTGAGCCCAAGCCTTCACCACCTTCACCAAATGGTGTGGTGCTAAAACTGGGTTTGAGCAGAGTTAAATGATGATGAGCAGGATGATGATGATGTGATGATGGGTGATGAGAAAGATGATCAGAAGAAGGATGAAGTTCAATCAGTCCTGTTGTTGAATTTCCATTTGTATTATTGTTGTCCTTCGAAGAAGGTGGCCCAAAACCCACACCACCACCTATATAAGGTGAATGGTGTGAGTTTTCCAGGGCACCTGGACCCTGGCTTTCACTCATTTTTCAGTCATCCATCTCTTGAGTAGTTACATCTACAAGAAAAGAGAAATAATTTAAAAGATTAGAATACACATTCAATAAGTTCATTGATTTAATAGGTCGTCATTCCACAGTCAAGTTCAAGAGTAAAGTTGAATAACATAAGTGCAGTGACTCACTGACATGTATTCTTCAACTCTTCTAAAACCTACCTCAACAAAATCTAGTAAAACAACTTTCTCAATCTACAGAGTACGTATTCTACTGAGTTTTTTTGACTCAAAGTTAAAATTCCATAGCTCATGTAACAACATGTACCTCATTTTTCTGTATAAGTCGTAAAAAGAACATAAATATCATCGTTGACTATGTAACCACGTCTCACTCATCTCATCTGTTTTGAAAAAAGGTAGAGAGTTGAGAACTGAATATTGGACATGAGAAACTTTGAAAAAAATTCTCATCTTGAGTCCAAAAATAGATTACTTTTTAGACCTTAAAATTCTAATGGGTATACCTAAAGTCAAGTTACAAACTAAAAGTAATAACATTACAAGATTTTCTTGTCAGA
The DNA here is from genome assembly GCA_009869805.1 of Oncopodura yosiiana. NCBI lineage: Eukaryota > Metazoa > Arthropoda > Collembola > Entomobryomorpha > Oncopoduridae > Oncopodura > Oncopodura yosiiana. The sequence goes on along the minus strand of VCNE01000726.1, from coordinate 1,761 downwards.
ATGGAAAAAAGAATTTTTCTTCGTTCGTTTGCAGCTGTTTTAGTTATCATTTTTCTTTTAGTTACTTCTGTCATTTCTTTTTTGTTTTATAGAATCTAACACTCGATCGTGGGTTTTAGAAAATCTGTATTTCTCAATTTTCACCACATTTGCCCAAAAGATTTGCAAACGTCACCTAAATTCAATATTCCGATTATAAAATCAGATTTACTTTTTGCTGACAATTTCCCTAAATTTTCCCCTCAAAACAAAAGTTCATTCAACTATCTTTCCTCAATTCACACAAAGTCTCCCTTACTTACACACTTGTACAAATTCATCCCCTTCATCATATAAATACTAGAAATATTACAGGATCACAAACAACGAGGATGACGACCTTAGATATGTATATAGTACACGCTTTACTCTCACTATCGCTATCAAATAAGCTGCACCCTTCTACACTTTTTTCCTTGGCACCTTTGACCCACTTCACGACGACTCTCTCTGGTACATAACACGATTGTTGCTACTCTTTACTATTGAAACACACATACATAATATCCTTATTACTTGATGGTGGTGGTAGACAACACTTAGCATCGTTGTTGGTGGCACAGATAATTCCCCTTTTAAACTTTTTGGGGTACTTCCCCCATTTCTATGAATTCTCACTCTACTTTTCTTCTACAGAGAGAGAGAGAGAGATGATGATACAATAGTAAACAACACAGTCATATTATATATAGGAAATGTACCGACTTGAAAAAAAAATATACGGTTTAAACTTGAGGTTCAGTTCAATCCCCTATTATATACAAAATAAAGGGCAAGTTCAGTAGAAAACGACCCTTTGCTGTTGTAAAACTATTCCGGAACTCAGAGATTTTCTGTCTAGCCAAAAAACACCTGTCATTTAACTGTACTCTTGGTTTAAGATTTCTGCGAAAAGATTCCGTCTTTTTTACAACCGCAAGAAGAAGAAGTTCCAACTAACTACCTTTGGCCAACAAGAGTGATTAAACCTCATATACATCTAGCTCTTCTCTTGCTTTCAAGAGAACAGAAACCACTACCACAAGAAATTTTAACCTTATATACCTATAGACGTAAGTACATACAACATTTGTACCTAACTACTCTCGAATCATCACATCACACTGGAAAAACTCTCTCGAGTGCCTTTCTTCCACTTTACACACATCATGGGTCATTCCAACTTTTCTCCAGTGCATGACATTCCAAGTTTTTCCATGACTCTTACAGAAAAGTGACATCATCTCTCCTATATATATATAAACCACATTTGAGTTGTAGGTAGTTGAGAAAAGAGAAAATGTAGAAAAGAAGCAATGGCATAATAATTCCACTCAACAGTTCTTCTTCTTCTATGCCTTACTCCTATAAGAAATACTTTTAGCAAAAGGTTTTCTTCTCTCTTCAAAAGTTAAACTGCCAAGTAAGAAAACTACAGTAGTGTGAAAAAGGAGTTGAGAAACTCTACCAAACCAACAATCCTAGAGGGAAAACCAAGAGGACTTTTACTTTAGTCACTACTGACTTTATACTTCAGTTGGCTTTGCTTGGCATATATATGTTGTAGTCATCGTAAGACTTTATAGTACCTATATATACTTTTAGATATAGTAAGAGAGAGAGAGAGAAAGGGGTAAAAAGCTTTGGCTTTAGACGACGAAAGTAAAGACTCATCTTGAGTGAACAGCAACCTACCCAACATATTTCCTCTTACATACATATATAAAGTTTTCCATACAGTAC
>VCNE01000723.1:0-12243 GCA_009869805.1 Oncopodura yosiiana | reverse complement strand
ATATATATACAAGTCTAAGCTCAACACTATACTAGCATTACATCAATGTTACTTTTCACTATAGCTATGAGGACTTTTTTAACCGTAAAACTTGGAGTAGTAGTCACAAATTGAAACCTGAGACTATTGCATGTTTTACAGTCTAAAGAAAAGATAAGTCAAATGTTTGAAAATGCTATGCCACAAAATTGTCTTTTGGACAGGAGAGAAAGACTAAGAATGAGGTTTAGTGTGGAAAGATATGAAATGCAAAGAGACAAATCTCTTCCTGTGGAGTTGAGAGTAGTAAAAATGGTTATATAAGAGATTTGCAGATTCTACGCATTGCTACATTCGTATATAGAGGATGAGAGTGAAGTAGGCCGGTGTTTGAAATGACAGATTGTTCCAACGTCTAGTTGTCTTGAGGAAGATATGATCTTGTAGAGTCCTTGGTATATCTCACAGTTGGACTACTTGTGTGAAAGACAGGGAAAGCTAGAGAGAGAGACGGGAGTTTTTAGGTGATAAAAAGAAGATGTAGCGAGATTGTTACTCAAATTGCTGACTCATCATAGACATTACGAGAAAGAATAATATTGCATTCCATGTGTGAAAGAAGAGTCAGACACAAAACTCTTAGAGAGTCCAACAGAAAGTTTTAGAGGAAAGTGAAAGAGAGACTCTTTAGAAATAGATGATAGACAAGTTTATGCAGTGTAGCTTTTTTTAAATCTCAACAAAAATATATTTTTTGTTTGCTCTGTTGAAAACTGCAAACTTTACGATTTTCTTGTGTAGAACATCTAAACTTTCTCTTAAGAAGGATTGCTTTGGTGATATGAGTTGTTGCTACCGTCGAGTGAGACGACTTTTAAATGTTGAGTTACCGTAAAAGTTGGAGTAGTAGCCTTTGAGAAGGTTGTAAATGTTAAGATCTTTCCCACAACTTAGAACTATCTTAACGACAAGCCTACGCCGCCACAGACCTTTTCTCCTCCACCTGAACTTGACCCATTGGCCCAGGGACTAGGCCTTCTCTAAACTCTCTGGACCAAAAGGCTAAATTAGAACCACAGGCTACTGGAGGTTTCATGTAAAAAGTTATTCGGTGTTAGGGTAGTTTTTGATCGGACGTGTGTAGCTTTATGACTGTGCACATTTCTTAGTCTAGTGTGTAGAGCACTCATCGTCGTTAGTGTGAAAAGACTGAAAAGGAGGAAAGAATGAGAGAGTAGAGAAGAAGAAGAAGAGAAAAGCATAAAGTGGAGTTGAGTGGAGTGAACAACTGTCTCGGGACTCATAATGTCTTTTGCTGCCTAGAAAAAGAGAGACTCTCTTTACTATTCTTTTTGCACCCACTTGCTCTAGCATAGATCTTCTATCTCTATCTCTTGTCCATGGACTAAAAAGAAAAATGAGAGCAGACACACTATTGCATATCTCCAGGAATGGTCCAGAGGAAATTCTTCCTAAAGCTACGTTTAAGTTACTAGCTCAGAAAACTGGACGGCATTTGAATTTAAGAGTAGAAGACTGAGTGTGAAAATTCAGGAGTGAGCCAAGCCTTGTGTAGAATGATTCCCATATGTAGTATTGACTTTCCATAAGGTTTTATCTATTTCACTATAATACTCTGTGTTGTCCACACCAAATGAAATTGTAGAGAGCTGAGTGTGGAAATTGAGGAGTGAGCCAAGCCTTGTGTAGAATGATTCCCATATGTAGTATTGACTTTCCATAAGGTTTTATCTATTTCACTATAATACTCTGTGTTGTCCACACCAAATGAAATTGTAGAGAGCATTTACTATACATCACTACTTTTGCTTCTAAAAAGGGCAAGTGAATTTTTCACTATGTACCATACATACAAACAACTATATCTTTCGTGGTCAAAAGTTAGAATTCAAAATTTGACATGCAATAACTATGTTCCAAGAACATTGCTTCCTCACTAGGAAGTTCATTGATACGTTCAATTTCTTCTTTAAAATATTTTGCAAAGAAATATTTACGCATAACCAGAGATTCAAGAAATAAGACTCTTCTATTAGGCGATAGTCATATGATCACACTATGCAACTCAATCTCTTAAAGAAATGCAGCCGGCCAACTTTTTATTTTCTCCTGTCAATCATTTTCTCTATCTGTCGGTTTCTTCAATTTAATTTGAATATATACGTCAATGAAATGAGCAATGAACTGAATTAACATAAGCTTTATACCTTTAGGACAGTTAAGGAGCTACTAAGCTAAAATTTAATTGCCGTCTCAGTTTTCATATTAAAAATGCGTATAAAACTCGTCCGAGTTGTAAGCTCTACATTGCGTGCAAAATAGTTTTTGCGAAGCTATAAAAAATGCTTAAGGCGACTTGCACAGTACAGAAGTCGTTTGGCATCATTAGATTACGTAATAGTTTTATATTTCTAAACCGGTCATCAACTTGTGAGATGACATGCAATCGTAAACTAGATATTTTAAAACCTTGTAATAAATTACGTTACTGTAGAACGTGGTGTAAAAACTATGTTGTAAAAAAGGCGTGTAATTAAAAGCAAACAGTGAGTCTCATTATAAATTTCGCATTGCAAATCTCTAGTCAAGGAAGGAAGAGTAGAGCTAGCACATGCAAATAATTATGTTAGATGAGAGTCAAGATTCAAGAGCAACTCAGAGACTGTTTGTCTTGTGAAGCATTTAAAGTAATTTATTTTTTGAGTCAGTGTGAAGGAGAATAGAAATATAAAGTTCCAAGAGCTGATTATTTTTTAGTAGGGAACTGTTAAGATTATGTCATGTGTTGTGATTTTCTAAGTTGACATGAAGCTTATTTGGTGGAAGGTACATATAATCTGTCTGAGGATCATTATACGAGTAGCAAAGTGTCATATGCCAACATGTCCATTGAGGAGAGTTGTAAAAAACAAATATGTCAACCTGATGAATTTGTACGGAAGACAATTAGAGACAAATGTCTAATCCTTTCTGCCTCCTACTTCTAAAGTAAATAGTAGAGGCAAGCAGCAATGCACATTCTTTTCTTTGCCAAACTTATATCGTTAGTTTTAAAACCGAGAGATATATAAGATTGGAATGAATTTCAGGAATGGATGCGTAACGAAATTTATAAAATACAAAGTCCAAGTGACAAGAGCTAAAGTTAATATCTGGAGAAATGATCTAGTGAAATGACAGTGAAAACCTTTCCACTTCTCTCCACAGCTAACTGGCCAAAATGCAACACTAGTGAATACTACTAAAATCTTTCTCCAGAAAATTGGACGATATTTTGCAAACAACATTTTATTGCAAAAGTAAGAAATGAGTCAGGCCTGATGTAATATATAAATTCTAAAATACCAAAAGTCTAGTTTTGAACCAGTTAGTCACATTTTTCTATTTCAGTTAGAATTACTTGCAGTACTGTCACAGTGGCACTCCTTCTTATTAAAAAGACAAATCCAATAAGTTTGTGTAGAATGTTGTCTCGCATTTTTAATACTTATTATTTTGGAACATCTAATTCCCTTGCTGATGAGAAAAGAGAGAGAGAGAGATGATGTGAAGGAGAAGGAAGAAATAAAGCTTAGCAATCAAATGTCACCCTTCTCCACAAACTCACATTATGTCTACACCATTATTGTTAGGAAGATTTGTTTGGTAATGGGCTTTCGAGATGCAATTTCAGCTGCAAGTAATAAAATGCCAGGCCAAGCCAACATTCAACAGGGCGTAGGAAAAGTCTTCTTATGGAATTAGAGATGTAAAACAATTTTCATTTGGTAGTCAGAAAAAGTAGAGTGGCAGATGGGGCTTCATTTCATCATCATGTTGTCATCAGGAATTCGTCATCACATTTAACATATTAGAATTTTTAGAGGCTAGAGAGTCTTATGAATTTGACTTAGTGAGGAATGTGTCACTTCTATTATATAGAGATTTTTATAACGGTACTCTGTTAATACCGGTAAGAAGTTTTATATAGGGGAATATAGTAAATAGCTAGCTCAATTTTTTTCTATTTTATTTTCTATGCATGATGTAAAACAATGTGGGAGGGTTTATATACACAATACAAAATAATAAGGATGGAAAATAGGAAGAGAGAGAGAACATCGTCGTCATCTCATTAATGGAAAAATGTAGTGGAAAGGGATCATCGTTGTAATTCCAATGTAATGCCTTTCTCCGTTAAGCCTCTACGCTTTTTCTCTCTCTCTACTCTACATAAATAAATTCTCCTAGACATGTTCCCAATTTATCTGCATACTTCCTCTTTTCTCCAAAGCTCCCCTTTTCTCTTTTTGCCTTAAAAAGGAAAGTCACCAGGGTTGGCTCATTTCTTACTTTCCTATGACTCAGAATGAAAAAGTTGCCATGAGAGAACTTAGAGTCTCTGAGTCTTGTCCATCTTGGTCACTGAGAACCACGGCAAATGGCTCTCCTCATTTACTTTCCTACTTTTAAGCTGGAATGCCGTTGAGTTTACTGGGAAAGGATATTTAAGTGTTTACAATTATTGTATTTTGTCCAAATAGCCATTCCTGGATAAGTCGAATGTATATATATATACAATATTTACAAAATGTTACTCTTTCTATGCTTATATATATAGCCTATTGTAGTATGTATATATATATAGAGCGAGGTATGGAATCATTGGCATATTGTATTGTTACAATTGTCTTTTGAGGCTGAGACAATATGTAGCTATGGAAATGAGAGAGCTTTATATATGTGTACCTACCTGCATTCATTTCATTTCACTCATGCAACGCTTCTCTCATCTTCTCTCTGGAGAACTGACACTGGCACTGAAGAGAGAGTAAAAGAGAACTTCGTAGCAAAAGTTTCATTCAAAGAATTTCATAAAGTAGCATTGGAATAGTGAAATGTAGTCCATAGTCAAAAGACCACTCTAAAGAGGAGAGGTTCAAGTTTTTTTAACCCGAGAATTTAATAGTCAAAAGATTCAGATTCTAGAATTACTTCCAGTACACATTTCTACCTAACTATGTAAGTTTGATGCTGCGAGTGAGATTTTGAGTTGAGAAACCTCGACTAGCGCCTTCTGCAACAGTGCAAATGAACTGATGCCCTGATCACAGTTTCTTAACTAATAAAATTTCAGTTTTCATTTTCAAGATTCCAGAGTTAGGTAGTGATATGTGCTGGCCGTAATTCTGAAACCTAAATCTGTTTACTATTAAATCCTCTGGCCAAAAAATCCTGCGTCTCTCCTTCTAACTTTCTACACAGTGGTAGGTAGGAATGCAACAGCAACATAAATAAAATGAAAGTAATTTTGCTGACTCTCTCTACACTAAACTGGAGGAATTCTATATATGTCAATGTAGAGTTTGTGGATTGGGAAAGTGAAGAAGAAAGTGGAAGTCTGGAAGTGAGAATTTATATTGTGGTTTTAGCACTGAGTTGAAGGTTTATAGTAGAGTTGAAGTTGGAGTTGGATGCTAATTGTTTCTTTCTTAAGACTTGATTGTGGGCATAAGTCATCAAATGCTTATATTGAAATAGTAGAAAAGTGGAAGTTGGTTGTAAAGTTTGTGGACAAGTTGAAACATTTCGTTGGTCACAGGAGTCAGAACTTTGCCATTTCTTCGAAAGAGTGTAGCATAAATGTCGATAGTGACAATGTTATAGAACTATACACAAGTCACTATCTGGATTTTGCAACTTTGAACAGAGTAGTAGAGTTCTGGTAGAGGAAAACGGAAATTGCAGTTCCGATAGTAAAAGACGAACAGCTCGCAATAATTCAACTTCCTCAAGTTCTCTGGAGCCTCCAGCAATATGTTGCAAAATATAATTTTATGCTGTGTAGTTTTTACAGACCACTTTATAGCTGCCGTTTCGATAGTTCTAACATAACACCAATAGCAACAGTCATTTAGGAATATAGCTATTTATCTCATATGTCAGAGTCGAAGGAAGTCAAATGACTACATGTCACCGGGTGAGCCATAAAAAAATTGCAATAGTAAAAAAACTAGGGTGCAAAAATTATTTTATTTACATCTGGTTTTCATTGCCTCTAATATAGTTTACAGTAGATACGACTGTATAGAGCATATAGTGACTCCATATAACATCATTAGATAGCTTAGAAAACTTGCCACCTAAACAAAACTGGAGATAGCTGTAAACCAAACGAAATAGTTTTAGCTTACTATTGTAGACTACAGTCATAGAATGAACTTGTTGATAAAGTGCGAGAAAAATGCTACTTCTGTTCTATTTTTTTTATGAAGGAAACCTTAGAGAATTCCCAGAAAGTCTGTTTTGAATGATACTCTCTGCAAAGCTTTGGAGAAGGAAATTATCATTTTCAAGATGCATTTGTGTGAAAGTTGTTCTGTTTTTCATTACTGTGGCACTGAGTGAGTACTAAAGCTACATGAAATAAAGCCAAGGAATATAAGGAATTGAAATGGTCCACTCTTTCTCTGCTCTCTGTCTTGAACAGAAGACTTTCTGAAAGGAAAGCAAGAGAGAAGAGATAATGTTGAAATTGAGTTTTTATTCTGAGTAAAGAGAGAGAGCAAAGGACTAAAAAGTCGTGCTGTTCTAAAGAATAAGAGAAAAGGGAGAGAGAAAGAGATATGAAGGCTAAGCTTTCTTTTTGGAGTTAGGCCAACGAGAGTTTTGGATTTAACTCTCCGTTTGTTGTATTCTTTGAGATTCTCTTATCTCTTCTCCCTGTTTTGTAAAAAGTGAGTCAGTTCAACTGAGTGTAACTTTACTCTCTCCTCTTGGAAGTTTGTTGTGTTTTTCTATAGTGAGAAACAGTAACAAACTCTGGAAATAAGTGTGCGCTACGGCTATATTTGTAGATGAAAAGTATATTACACATTAAAAAGTCGTGCTGTTCTAAAGAATAAGAGAAAAGGGAGAGAGAAAGAGATATGAAGGCTAAGCTTTCTTTTTGGAGTTAGGCCAACGAGAGTTTTGGACTTAACTCTCCGTTTGTTGTATTCTTTGAGATTCTCTTATCTCTTCTCCCTGTTTTGTAAAAAGTGAGTCAGTTCAACTGAGTGTAACTTTACTCTTGGAAGTTTGTTCTGTTTTTCTATAGTGAGAAACAGTAACAAACTCTGGAAATAAGTGTGCGCTACGGCTATATTTGTAGATGAAAAGTATATTACACAGGGAAACTTACTAAGTTGATATTTCTTCATCTTCGTTTCACCCGCTTGGCTACCTTCATCATATTTAAATATATGCTGAGTTGTTTAGCTTAAAACACCGGTGCTAAAATTATTTTAAAATGCATACTACTATTTGGCACTTGGCTTCAATGCTAAAGAATGTGCTGTGGATTTATTCTCTCTCTCATTGCGCATGCAAAACTGCGAGAATTGGCGAATACGCTGAACTCAAAATTTACTAGCTATACTTTATACTAGAAAATAGAACGTTAGTTCGAAGCCTACAGACTGGAGATGATTTTTGACTTTTCTTTCTATTTTTTATATTTCATTCATTTGTTGTCAAAGTAAGCCTAAGTAAGTTTAGCGAGGTATAGTTAAAGCTTACTATAGTATAGCTTAAGACGTCTTATTCCTACATTTGCTTTCACATGAACAAACTGTTTATTATAAACAACCTAATATTTCATTTATACATGTATGAAAGCTACATTCGACATTTTCAAAATTGTGTTTTAAAGTAAAAATTATGATGTCTCTAATGCTTCCAGAAATAAAATAAGGGGAAGATGAAGTAAAGAACCTTACGTTAAAAAACATTTTGTGGTTGAAGGATGAGAGCAATTTGTTGTCTCTCTCTCTATATGTACGCTTTCCTAAAAAAGCTACGTGGAGTTAATATATAGTGTGAAGTGAGAAATTGGCTAATTTTCTGCTCGTTTGTCTTATTTTTTTTCTTCTTTTCTATATCTTGTAGCAAAAGATATGAATTGAATATAACAGCGTCAACATAATGAAACCAGTCAACAGTTGTTTTTACTCAATCTCTTCTGTAAGGGCTAAATTTTCTAGGAAGAGAAGAGTTCGTTTGATGTTTTGCGTAACGAGGTTTTGATCCTTCTTCAACCCTTTTTCTCACTCGTTTGAAAGCCTAAGAGTCTGATTCTCAAATGTACATTTTCTCCAGTTTTAAAAGCTCTCTGTAGAGCCATATTATTCCATTGAGTAGGAAAATCTAAGAAAAATTCCCACAAGGGATTCCTTTATCCAAACTCTTGTTGCTTCTTATGACAAAACTCACTACGACAATCCCTAAAGAGATTTCCTAGTGTAATAAGCTTCCTGTAAATGCAAACTACAAAGTTTTATGTGTAGCTCTATAGAAAAGAGGAGACTCTATAATTTCAAGTTTTCGGTAGTATAAGTTATGCATTGAAGTCTTTTTAAATATAAAACTGCCCGTTTCTCAATGTGTATGTTTCCCTATTTTAAAACTTGGAGTCAACAGCAAAAAAGAGATTTTCTTTCTCGTCTATTTCATATGTTATTGTATAGAGCTCTGGAGTTAGTGTAGAGAAAAGAAAAGTTGCTAGTTTTAAAAGATTACATTTCTCTCTCTACTTACCGTAAAACTTGCAGTAGGCTGTGGTTCTAATTTTTAGCATTACATTTACTACTAAGAAAACATTTGGCTTGACCTTAGGATAGCTGAGCTGTGTCAAAGATTCCTATGTTTTCTTCTCTCCTCTTCGGCTACTAATCCAAGTTTTACTGTTGCTGACATGACAGTTATGACGATGCGAAAATTATGTATGGACTCAAGTCTACAGACCAACTGAGAGTATAAATCTAACTCTTTTCACGCAGAGAGTTGTTGAGAGAGAGAAACTGGCCAAACAACATTAAAACTGACTTTTATAACATTTTTTTTTGGTCCGGCAGCAGAGAGCCTAGGTTATACATTTACAAGGCTTAGAGAGTCTACGCACCTTTTTGACTGAAGACATAAATTGCAAAATTGTATTGTGGACAAGTTGGTTAGAATAGGCAGAATGAATGTGTGGTGTATGGGTTGCATAAGGAAGAAGAAGATTCATGAGTCTCTTGTTTCTTCGCACGTTTTCGTGACATAGAGAAGAAACTCATCGACAAGACAACAAGTTGAAAGTCATCAGTTATTGAGTTGAGTGAATAGATAGATACTTCTAAATTGACTACTTGTATATATGCTTGGTTTTAGATTACTCTGTAAGAACACTTGTCAAACATGGCATTAGTTCGTTAGCTGTCTCTCTTATTGCTCTTTAGTGTTGTTGTAGGGTAATCATGTCTCCAGTTTTTCCACGTTTTCTGGAGAACGGAAGATGAATGCAAATGTGGTAATATTCTGTTTGTAAACAACTTGTATAGTTACTGTAGTACAAGATGAGACAAGTTACAAATGTTTAAAGTCGACTAATAAAGTTGAAGTGAGTTATGTGTCAATTGAGAAATTGAAAAAACTTTGTTAAGGCCTCAATGTACTTGTGGCTTCGTCTACTATGAAAAGTTTTACGGTATTCTGACTATAGCTATAAATATACGAGTCAGAAATCAAAAGAAATAAAATACAAGTCAAAACAGTCTTACAATTTTCTCATGTTGTATCTCCCAAAATATATTCTACGTGCTCATGTTGAAAATCTCGTTCCCTCAAAGTCACTAATCTAGCAATCAATAAAAATGCACTGTAGGATTATGATGAGCTTCATGTTCAAATCAAAAAGGAAGGCAAAACATTGTTTTGATCTAAAACATGGGTGCTCATGTACAATAGTAGAGAGAATACAAGATCATCATCATCATCATATGTATTGATCAGAGGCAAGAAGAGAAGAAGACTTTTGCTTCTTAAGTTCCTTTAGACTTGGAAATGGCTCTTATTGAGCGGAAAAGATTTGTTAGCTGAACATCATCAACCTCCCTCCAAGCCATTTCGCTCAAAGATGAGAATAAAACAGAGTAAAGGGAAAATGAAGAGTAGACTATATATGCTTCTTATATCTGAGCAAGGATACCTCATTCAATGGTATTTGTTGGCAGAAGGGTTAGCAATATCAAAATTGTAAAACATGACAACCAGAAGAAAAGGAGTCTGCATTAAATTCATTTGAAAAGTTGTTCATTTCTCTGTCGCTTAGTTTTTGATTCTATTTTGTTTGCTTGGGCTCTATACATTTAATACAACTACCGTAGATTTTCTTAGTGCATTGAGCCCTTCAGTTCAGAGTATATTAAATAAAATATTGTAAGCCAGGATCTATTAGGAGTTTTACGGTGAGCTTCATTTCTAGTTGTGCATTAGAGTGAAATGAAATGAAGCCACAGTGAGGGAAAAGGTTTTTCCAGAATTACATGCGAAAGCTTTTAAATCTCTTTGCGAAAGTAGAGAGAACTTTTCATCCTAGAGCCAAGAGTAAAAGTACATGAGGAAAACATGCTCAACATGTAAATCCCTTTGGTCAACAATGAGCTTAAAAGCAAAGCGTTTCTACTTTTGTCTTTTTCCAGTTCAAATATTAGTTATGGATTTTGTCTATGTTTCTTCTCATATGATCTCTCTTATAGCTTTAAAATGTGATACATCAAGTTAGTAAGGGAAATGTGTCTCGTTTCTCACAGAAGAACAAATTGAGATTTGAGACATGACTACCTACCTACTACTACTACTACTACAAGAGAGAATATAGAAAGCAAACAAATTGAAAAGTATGGCTCTCATACTCTGTATAGTCTAAAGAGTAATAAATTTATATGCCTCAAATGGATTTTGTTTCTCATGTCTTCTCAAATTGAATTGAACATTGAAACGCAAATTGAAACTTTTTTGTCTGGAACACAAGAGCTATAAAGTTGGCTCCGTGTACGTTTTTTATGTAGATATTTATACTTTGAACTTATGACATTATGTCATATCAATCGTTCCAAGAAACACAATACCGAACCAGTATCAAACCAGTATCTAAAAGTATTGGTTCAACATGTAACCAATGTTGGTCGGGATCAGTACTTTTGATTTTGATTGCTGCTGTACGAAGAAGTAGCCGATGGAATCTAAAGACTTATTTTTATCTAATATCCAATGCTGCAACAGAATCCACCTGTCACTCAGTTCGATTGAGACTTATTATTTATTCATTGAAATCTCTCTCTATATCATCTCTCAAGTAGAGAGTCGGATTTGCAACAGAATAAAGTTCTCTCTCTCTCTCTGTGACGTTATAGCTCAGATAAAGTAATCATGTGTAGGATCTCACCTTCAAAATAGATGATGAAGTCTCATCTTTTTATAGTGAAGTTGAATTATAATAATGTTTGTAGATGCTAGGCTTAGATAGAAGAGTGGGAAAGAAAAGTGATCCGATGAAGATAAGCTTGTTATTACTTGTAGAGACTCCATTTCTTCTCATGGAAGAAAACCGACAGAGCACTGCACGACTGACACTGCATCGCCTACAGTCATTTTCAGATCATATACAAAAATGCAATCAGATTCTGTAGTTTTTTAAACCTGAGGTATTTTGATATTAGGCACATATATAAGAGAGCTTCCTTGGCTTGGCTTTAGAGAGAAACGTGTCCCATTTTCTCTGTAGACTCTGTCATACAATCAATGGAGAGTTTTTGCTGGAGTGAGAGTCTCACGTCCGAGTGAAATTGTTTTGTTGTTGAGTTGCTCTCTTGATGTGATGTGGTTTCGTGGTTTAGTTGTCTCTCTATAGCCTACGGCAAAGCTACAGTCAAGTACATTAGAAAACTATGGAATTCCTGTGCTATATGACTCTCTCTGATCTCCTTCTCACTAGACGCAAACTTTTGCTAGTGACTTAGCTTGATGAGCCTTTCAGTGCTAAAGTACCGTAAAATCTGGAATAGCCGAAGACCAGCGAAGTAAATGTTGGAATCTCTGGCACAGCTCAGCTATAATTATAAGTAGTAGATGTAAAGGCTAAAAGTAAGAACCTTAGACTCTACTGTAAGTTTTACGGTAACTGTTAGATACTCTGGACAAACATCAAAGGTTTTAGTTACCCTCATCTAAACAACGAGTGAAGTGGCTCGTTTAAGCTTTAAGGATGAAGTTACAGATCAAAACAAAATAAAAGATGAGACCGTGAAATAAAACACTAGAGTCACTTTAGCTTTAAAAGAGTTTTTTTTCATTTTACAGTATTTTAATTCCAATGATGTTGACCAAAGATAAACAAGAGTCTCCAGTTTTAAAGCCAATATATTGTAGCAAATTTTCTTTTTAACTTTTGACTACCAACTT
>VCNE01000719.1:0-18269 GCA_009869805.1 Oncopodura yosiiana | reverse complement strand
ATAGGCAAATGCCTTGGAATCTTTGCTGGAATTTGATGCTCTAAAGTTCCTCTAAAGTTTTGCCCAAATGCACTTAATTTGATGTTTTGCCAGTGCCGTTTCGATGTCGGGCCAATGGCTAAGTTAAAGAAGCCAGCACCTTAGGCCAATGCTGGTAAATTGGTAAAAAAAAGTCATGAAGCCTTGAAACTGCAGTGTTTATTGGGATATTATGTTACTCTTATTACATATTAGTGTGGATAATGGGATTGTTGTCAATGATAAAAAGAATTACAATGGAAGAAGAATGTCGAATGTGTCATGTTGAATTTCAGAATTGACTGATAGGTCGGAATTTGAGCTACAGCTCTAACTACATTTGAGAAATTACTGTCGGGCTTCTTTTTCTCAATTGGGAATTTGACCCTTTCGGCACTCTAAATTCCAAATTGCAACAACTTGAAAGAAGCCAAGTTTATATTTTGTTTCATTTGATGAAAGTTCTTATAGTTTAAATAGCGGCTTAGCCTCCTCTTGTTATTACTATGATTCATTGCTGTACATTACAATATTCTACACCCAATAAAAAATCAAAGTTTTTTCTTTTTTTTTCTTCTTGATGATATGACTATTATAATATTGTTATATTGCTTCATTTCATCATCATCATCATTGCCTTCTGCAATTCGCAAATTGCAATTTGAAAAAGTGAAGAGAAAAGATAGGGAATATAAAACGGGTTTCACAAAGAATTTTCTTTTCATCTCGTACTAATCTTCTCTCTCTTCCCATATCTTTATGTTTTCTACGTCAATTCCAGTTTTGTGCTGAATTAATAGTAAAATCTTTTTTCTTCTTCAGTAGTAGTAAAAACTTCACTTCTGTTTATATGTTATTTTGTTTTTTTTGTAGAATGGCGTACTATACACGTACTATCAAAGGGATATATAAACATGTATCATATATGTAATCATGAGTTGATGTGTAAAAGGTTGAATTTGATGGAAGATATATCATTTGTTTGGCATGCAGGCATTGCTGTAATTTTACTTTATCGGTGGTGGCAATGCGGTACAATTTGTTGGGTCACATTCGGACGTTGTTTTATATTTTATAGACACGAAATAGCTAATCTGAATTTTCAAAATTGTGATCGAGATTACGTCAAGAATTAGTAAATGGCATTGGAGTATTTCAACAGGAGTTATGACTCAAATCATGACACAAATTTTACATTTTGCATTTATAGCGTTTTAAGAGAATTTCAAGATTTTAAATGAAGGATGTATGCAACTCTCTTTCATGTTTATCTAATACATACTTTTACTAGTGGTGACAATTCAGCAGAATTTGTTGGGTTACAGAGTTTCTTTTTCAGTGTTTCATTCTCATATCATTTTATATGTACAAAAAAAGGAATTTCTGTTTTCAATTTTAAGAATTGATTTGTACACAAAATTTTCATCTTATATTTTAAATTGTGGACAATATTGTTCCAAAAATTCGTAAATGGCATTCGACTATAAGAATTTAAACCTCATGCAAATTAATTCATAGAACTAATTTCTAAGAAGAATCTATACATCTTTCGTAATTTATTTTATTTGAATTTTACTATAGTAGTGACATTGCTGCAGAATTTGTTTTTCAGTATTTGAGTCAGTCTCAATTTGCAAACATATGTTATCTAAATTTTCAAAATCATGGTCGAAATCGTATTAAAAATTAGTAAATGGCATTCAGTTACTCTAAATATAAACTACTAACTAAAACCAAAATCAATTAACTCAATATTTTCATAAACCCTACAATTTATATATTATCTATATATACTCACTCAGTACTTGTTCCACTTCAACAATATGTACTCGGCATCCAACTTGTTCATTAAAAATAATTCTAATATTTCATAACATATCTAGACTCTCAATGACACATGTCTTCTATATTAGTAACAGTACTTAAAAAGACAACTATTTAATTCTCATATTATTAATACCTGACCTACCTATTTTTATACAGATTGAATTTACTCCCTCAAGGCTTTCAGAACCACTTTACCACATAGTTAGTTTTATATACATGTACGTTCGACATGTTCTCACCTCATTTCAAACAAGTAAACATCTATATCTATATCATCAACTTAATAAGAACACAGAAATATAACTTCCTTTACATTAGTTTCCTTTACATTCTTTTCTCAATACCTCTCTATCTCTTTTCAATACATTATATATTATTATACAATCATTATCTCTATATATAATACATTTAATACAAAAGTTACATTTATTTATATCCTCTTTGAATGACATGACACGTCCTTAGAAAAAAAACCTTTTGAGACACGATTTGATACTAAAGATATGATAACTTAATAAATAGTGCAAAATCTTTCCCAATGCAATGATAAGTGCAGTAGAGCGATTGATAGCAATGATACTCTTATTTGAGTCATGAAGAATTCACCAGGTCATTTATTATCATTGCTCATCATTATATTATTGTGGTTTTGGCCATCTTCATTCAAAGGCACTCAATCATGAAATCATATTCCATTTAATAATTCAACGGTACATTTTTCTTCTCTTATTGTATATATACATTTAATTGCTCTGCTTATAAATACCTGCAGGCTGCTCTTGTAATAATCATCTTATGAAAAAAGATTTGTGTTCCAAATTAAATGAAGAGATAAATTCTTCTCTGTATAGTCCTAGATCTTCAACACTAATTTGAGAAAAAGAGAGCAAAGTTCAAGGCGCTTACACTAATTTTCTGCTTGAGAAAAAAGAGTCAATTTTTCTTTCCTCCTTATAGTATTGAAAGCTGCAACTCCGTTCTGCTCTTTTTGACTTAAAATCTAAAACGATTATGCAGGCCTTATAGATATCCTGATTGAGTTTGATGATAAACCAAATTCTAAACTTGGCTATATAACTATATAATGTTGCCCATTGTATTTTAGAAAATATTACGTAATAATGTAACTCATCAGCAAAGCACGATATATGTTGCCAGATAGTGTGAAGAATCTTTTGAGTCATAACTTGAAATTATTTTAGCTTCTTTTCAGATTAGAATCTCTCTTATATAGCCTCACAAGATTTTGTGTTTGTTATAGTATACGTAATTTAATACTATGTAATATGTATAAATAATGCTAAGGATTGATTTGTAGATTAATTCAAAGACGCAGCCAAGGTTTTTAGATTAATAACGTCTTTCATGTGGTTGGAAGAATTGTTGCTCTCATCTCTGCCAATTCTACTAAATTCTTCAATTTGGTTTCTATAAGTTTCATATACTAGTCACAAAACCTGTGGTTAAAGCAGGCAATTATATGCTACATACTTTTCTAGGGAGTTACGTAATATTATATGTATTGTTACAGAGATAGTAACAACATTGTACATCTTGAGCTACTATCTTTTTCTCTGCATTTGAACCTTAATAAAATAAAGTATATAGTATTGTACCTTAGTACATTTGAGTAGCATATAGAGCTAAAACAGAGATGAGTCCCGTTAGCCCACAAGCAAAAAATTTTGACTATTCTGTGCAACTTCAAAAGTCATAACAATAAAGTGTAAAAATGATCTGCTTTGTTGCTCTTTTCCTAGTAGAAACTTAGACTATTTTTTTTGCTAAGAAATTTCCACTTTAGGCTATAGAGAAAAATATGCAAATCCTGTATTTGGCCTTGTGGCTCTTGAGACTTGTGTCCTAATAATAATTATATGGGCTATATAGATATATAGCTATAGCATAAGAGAAACGTGCAAGAAGGATATAGAGTCAAAATCTGTATCATGTGAATGTAACGACCTGAGAAATACAACTTAATCTGTGGGCAATCAGCAATTGTTGTCACTCTACAATTTAAAAAAATCAATAAATCTTTACAGAGATGAGCTCTTGTTACATAATACAGGATTTAGATTACAAGACAACATGGTGAGAGACTACAATGCTACAAAGATATGCGCTTAATGTCTCTGTTGAAATGATGAATGTGCGTCAAGGATTTACTTAATATTGTCTTAAAACTTGATCTCTCATCTAATCTTGTAAATGTCCACAGAAGAAAAATTATTACTCACTGGTTCACTGTGTTACATAATAAAGTTGCTATCTTGGCTACTGTATAGCTACTAGTCTCAAATGACCCGATCATCTATAAGAGCTAAAACAATTCCTTCTAATTGACCTTTGCTTATATATCTCTGAAGAACTTACACAGCAGTAGCTCTTAAATGCATTAAAATAAATAAGCTGGTTAAGAGAGTTTCATTGTTGTACTATTGTTGTTGTGGTAGGACGAGTTAAACAGAAAAAAAACTTGGCGTGGGACGACTTTAAGATGATGGCACATTTTGATCTCATTTATTAACTCGCTCCTGTTTCTTCACTAGGATAAAGTTTCACCTATTGAACGATATATTATTATGTGTTGGATGATCTGTGAATGGCCTTTAAAAACTAAAGTTGTTGCGTGTAGTTGTTTGTGTTTACATTTACAATAGGATAATATAGTAAGAAAAAAAACTGGCAGACTTGTTGCGAAAAGTTGTGAAATAATAAGCCAAGTAGATGCGGAACATGTCATAACAATAATATTACCTCAAGGCTCGTTTTTATTGTCAGCTAGTCAGTTCTCAAGCTCGTTTACACCCCCTAACTTAACTTTAGTTTAAAATCTCTAAGCCGCTATGTAATTAATGCAGATTTTTTTTCGTTGATTTTTGCATAACACACCTTCTTGAGTTTAGAGTTGTGTAATAGAGAGAGAGAAGAGATGAACTATGAATACAGGATTTAAAGATAAAATTTTGACATGTGTGTACGACACTAGAAACGTCATTTCAATAGTTAATTATGATGAAGGTGATTGTTTGCAATTAGAAGTGCAACATTTTTTGAATGATGACCTTTTGCCCAGTAGGCCTAGATTGATGATTGTCATCTTTGTAGGAAGTTGTGTACTAATGTATTAGAGATGATGATCAAGTAATTAATTAAGCTCGGGTAAGATTTCAGGTTTTAATTGATTTTGTAACTGGATGCCGGTTAGACTTAATTTGAGCAGTTATAAGCAGAAAAGTGAGAAGTCAAGTTATCTTGAAAATTGGTTCATTTCCACTGAAGCCTAAAAATGTCGTTTTTCAGTAAGTGAATTTAGAGTCCAAATAATTTCTAATTTTACTAATGTTTTAATTAAATGACATTTAGGATTATTTTGAAGTATTAGAACCTGAAAAAGTAGATAAGTCAGTTCGGTTTTGGAGAATTACATCACATATCGTTTACTAAAGTAATCTAAAAATATATTTTGTATTTCAGGTTTAATTGATTTTGTAATGCTTTTATAATTTAATCATTTTGCAAGTTTAGGATGCCGGTTAGACTTAATTTGAGTAGCTATGACCAGAAAGATGAGAAGTCAAGTTATGTTGGCTAAAAAATGCTTCTCATTACATGAAGTTAAAGCCTAAATAATTTCAAATTTTACTAATGTTTTAATTAAATGACATTTAGGATTAATTTGAAGTATTAGAACCCAAAAAAGTAGATAATTCAGTTCTGCCTTTTCAAATTTCAAATGGTAACATCTCGCTTAATAAAGTATCTAAAAATAATTTTCAGGTTTAATTGATTTTGTAACTGGATGCCGGTTAGAGCAAATCTGAAAAATTATGAGCAGAAAAGTTGGAAAAATATAAAGTTATCATCACGTTTCTCTAAACTATTGATTCAAATAGTTTCAAATTCAAATAATCTTTTAGCTTAAGTAACTAGTGGGGGCTTGTCATGTATAAAAATTCCAGAACGTGACTAAAATGCACCTTAAATGACTTCCAAGCTTACAGTTGCTTACATATTCATCTACCATCAAAACAGGTAGAGATTAGTGAAAAAACGTTTTGGCAATTGCCAAACTTGTTGAAATTCAAGTGACTGTAAAAGTAACGATTTGCACGAACGACTCTATATATGCTATAAGGATAAGCTTAACTAGTCTTTAACATTATAATCGAAACATTATAATATAATCATCAGTTGTCTCAAGCTTCTTCTTCCTTTCTTATGTTCTTCTTCTGATCGTCTCTTACATTTTACATACAAAAACATTTTATTCATGTACTCATAAATCACTTGTCATGTCAAAGAAGTTATTTGCAGAGTTGCACAAGAGATAAGAAATGAGACACCAATTCTCGACATTTTCTGGGGCAGCTGTGTTTTCTTCTGACTTCTTCAAAAGAAGTCGAGAGTAGGAAGAAGAATGGACAAGAATAGACAAAAAGATTTGCTACTCTAATTAGTAATGAATGAAGTGAGTTGATTATTGAGGACGGAGAATAAGAAATCCCTGCTGAGTCTTAGCCAAATAAAAGAGCAAAAGTTGTATATACTTCTATTAGCCAAAATCTTTCTGATCACATATGGCACGTTGTCATTTTTTCAAAATGGTCACATAGTCAAAAAAAGTCCAATGTGAAATGTAGATTGACTACCTTTTCCACAGTAAATTTACAATGACGTCTTCTTATCTACAAGAGATTCACATACGAGTCTTGTATATAGTGACCATAAGAAGTTTTGAAAAGCATGAAAACCTGCTGCTTTATAATACTACGATGTTTTAAAACATATTTTACGACTATTGCTCTAGTATACAAGTACTCAACAGAAAAGTAACTATTAAGTTTTGCATTTCTTCAAACATATTAGGACAACTAGTTGAAAGCAGCATGAGACTCTTGTATACATAGGATATAGTGTAATATAATGTTGTCGACTAAAACATTTTTCTCGTACCAAAATTGCCCATTTAAGATACTTTTTGTGACTTACTGTTTCTAGCTAAGAAATTGTTGTAGTGCATGCAATCGACCTACACTTTATTAGACTTGTTTTTTTTGTTTTATAATGTAAACATTATGGTAAAGTAATACTGCTACTTTTAATAGATATAGATATATATATGACTATATAGGATATATATATATATATATGAGATGACACTAGGACACAGTGTCATATGAGTTTGACTTTTTTAAATATTTGCTGTACAGCAAGAAGAAGAAGGCATTGGGTCAAAAACACACCCAGAGCTTCATAGCTCAAGAAGAATTCTCCTTCATAAAGAAATGAAGCTTAAAAAACTAGTTGGTGCACCCAATCATCATGGCTTATGAAAGTCTCTATATTGTTGCTGACTTGCTATATATATATATCTATATAGACTACTGTATATAGGAATCTATATAAGCTATATATGCTCATATAGAAAATTGAGCTTTTTAATATTTTTCAAAAGAAACCTGCTTCACATTTCCAACAACAAGTAGCCATACAAGAGTTAACATATAAGGGAAAATAAAAAGTGAAGCAAATTCAATTAGAATGAAAAGGGTTGAAAAACGTGTACAGGCTCTTATTTGCACATCTTCCATCTGTTCTACTATGGAAATCTTTTCTTAATTGTCACATTGTCGCTACAATACTGCAAACTCTTACATATATAATATGTAGGCACTAAATAAGGAAAGTGAGTGAGAATTCGATAATTTAAACAAATGTGCTGAAAGTCTCCTTCATACTCTTGTAGTGAAAAAAATTTCCCTTTCAAAACAACAACATAAATGCATAATGTGAGTCCACTTCAATTTGCATTCATTGCTTCATTTCAAAATCTCTTTTCACACACAGTTATCAATTGACTAATTCTTCTTTTTGCCTCAGCTAATCTTCTGAGCTAATCCTTAGTCGTCACAACTCTCAATTTTAGAAAATGAATCTTTTATGCACCCACTTCAACCAATGACTCGTGACTACTTCAAGAGATGAGACTCAAAAAGCTTTTATTGAAATGAAAGTAAATTGAAAATAAATTCTCAATCTCTTTTCTCTTGTGCAATTGCCACTACTCGTATATATCCTTATGACTTTTGTTTTGATTTACTTTGCCTTCAAACCTTTAAAGTAGAGTGCCGAATATTTAAAGAGAAAGTAAGTATACAGTAGGTAGTAGAATTATACTCTACTTATGAACCAAGTCGTCATCATCTCACAAACATATTATTTCTCCATTTGAAATCATTCAAAAGATTGTCATCTCTCTCAACTTCTTCAATGCATATGTAATTACCTATTCCATTTGACTCTTGACGTATGCTATGCTATACCATTCTAAATTCCTCAAGTGCATTTCTCATTTCTATCTCTATACTTAAGAGTCCTTCTACACAAGTACTATTAGAACATAATACAATGCAACTTGTGCAGCCCAAACTAATGTACCTAAGCCACCAACAATTGGACAACAATCATTTCATTATAATGAACTTTCTTCTCTCTTGAGACTCAAAAGAAAAAAACATATTAGAGTTTAAAAATCACTCCTATGAGTTATGAGCCTATCAAGTGAAGAGAGTAAAAAAAATCAAAACATTGTCTCAATGCCCGTAAGCTATGGTTCAGTATTGTTACTCATCATCTCATATTATAAAAAAGAGATGATTAAAAAGCCACAAGATAGTTCATTACCCTCACAGCAAACTTCCTAACTTGTCCAAGGTCTCTCAATTAATGAGAGCTGTAGCCTAACTATAAAAAATAAGAAAAAAATTCGTATTGTAATTGACCATATGCCAACGAACATCAAAATCAAACGTAGAACGGGAATCTTTATCTAAACTCGAAAATCTGTAGCATTTCATTATTTCATTAAATAAATATTTTTCTTCTTCAACAATCAAATGACAACAATGTAACGCAATAGTGTAGTCATTAATATATGCAAGTGTGTCGAATTGCTTAGTAGAGTGCAGGAGAGATAAAATAAAGGTGAAATAGTGTATAGGAAAAAGAGCAACATTTTTTTACAATATAATCTTCTATAGGCTTCTATAAGCTTATAACATGTATCGACTTTGGCTTTGATCTCTATATAAGATATTTTTTATACGGAAGGTGAGATTGAGATTTTCCATATTGAACAACTGTACAAGATGACTTTATAAGATGAGGAGATAAGAAGTAAAAATGATTTGCAATCAGAAAGCTTTCAAGTCATCCACCTGATGACGACTCAAGAAAATTCAATTTGGCTACCTTACATTTCATTTGAGGCATCATATAAAGAGATGAGTGAATTTTGCTCGACTTTTACAACCAAACACATGGCTCTCTTATATAGCTGCTGTTGGCTATGTCGCAAAAATGTTCTCAATGGGTCATTGGTTGCATCAGTAGAAACCAAACTAGTTTTCTTATTTGTCTTTAGATTACCAAGTCTCTCAAAGACAAGTGCAATATAAATAAAAATTATATTAGTTCAAATAACCTAATCTATGCAAAGTAGCTTATGCTGCGTAGTTTCATAGCCAGTATAGTTCAAATTGACCAATATTCAAGAAATTTTTTCTTCCTTGAGAGATGCGACGTTTTTCTATAATAGCAAAGTCTAGAGATTTTTTTGATTTTCAGAAAAGTAATTGCATTTTAAATTCTAAATTGCGGTTGCAACTTAATTGGTTATTAGGTGAGTGAAATGAGTCCTAACCGGTTTGTGTTTTAGACTCAGATTTATTATTTCCCTTCAGTCGGTTTCCAATAGACTGAGCTATTACACAAAATAATTATACTTCATTGCTTTTCAATTTGGAGGTAAAGATGCATTTTTTTACTTTATACAGAAGTTAGCCAGAGATGAGAGAGAGTCGGTCATTAGGCT
This sequence comes from Oncopodura yosiiana, assembly GCA_009869805.1. Taxonomy (NCBI): domain Eukaryota; kingdom Metazoa; phylum Arthropoda; class Collembola; order Entomobryomorpha; family Oncopoduridae; genus Oncopodura; species Oncopodura yosiiana. The sequence continues at coordinate 8,545 of VCNE01000719.1, read as the reverse complement.
TTAGAAGAGATTTAAAGCTATTAGGAAATCATTTGCTTACCTTTAGATGGATCCGCATATGAGCAAGTGATAAGAATACAAATGGCTAAAGCTCCACCGAGCCAATAGATTGTTGAGTTCCTTCGAAGGAACCTTTTCTGGTTGTTTGAATTTATACAAGAATTTATACCACATTTTGATGGCATTAATAGGAAAAATGAAGAAGAAGAAGAAATATGTAATTTTTCTCTCAGTTCCAAAGCGCTACACTCTGCTGTAGTCTCTATATAACTGTCGTAGAGTTTCTAATGTCTTAAAAGTTAATTAATTCACTGTTCACTGCACACTTTAAAATATTCTAATTATCTTTGCACATGTACTAAAAAGACTGTCACTCTGGCCATTTTTTCAGGCCAATTTGATTGTTTCCACTTACACACATAAGTTTTGTCTTTAGTTCACTTTACAGGCGACAATCTTAACGTCAGCTACCTGAATGAATTAAAACAAAAAATTAATTTACTAGCTTTTTTTTACTTTACCTCAAAAAGGAGTTGATGAAGCGTTGAAGCCCACAGTGTATAATGCAATGGTCATATTTCTTTAGAATTTTGGTCATATTTCGCCATTTCTCACATTTTGCTTTACATGTAGTATATGTATATACGCTGATGTAATTAGCATATGAGTGTTTTAAAGCAGTCATTAATATTGTAGAGAAGAACTTTTCAACAATTGTGAAACTGTTGACAGATGCTACTCGCTCTTCATCAATCTTTAGCCCATCATTGAGCATTGCACAAAATTACCAGAAGGAAAAGTCAATTTGCCATTTACCAATTTACCCATTCCCTTATTTTATTAAGCATCAGAGGAATGGCGTGAAAAATGTTTTTTCTATATTTATAAGGCCGTTAGAATCTAGCTGTTACTTGAGTATATATATATATATATATATACTATAGCTATATAACAGCTATATAGCTATATAGTATATATGCTTTAGAATAAAAATAAAAATTGAACACATTCATCTATTATGCATTACACAACAAGAAGTTAACTCTCTCTCCTTTTTATATATACACATATGTGTGGACGTTATGCCTTTTCATCATAGTTTTCAAAATATTCCATATAGTATTCCTCATCTTCATTCATTCAAAGAGATGTCTAAAGTAAATATATTCAGTATGCTGAATGCACCTTGCAAAACTATTCCACCTCAGTTGCTACTTCTTTTAGCACTGTACACTTGTTGTAACAAGACATGAAAGAAATGACGTTACTGTTATATTTTCTTTACGCTTCTAGCTACTACAACACTCTTCTCTCATTGTTGAAGCTTATTTTTTTCTTCTAAGCCATCATCAGAATCAGAAGAAAATGTTAACAGAGTTTTATATTTGTGCACTACTGTATATCTTTTTAGCATTAGATTGGAAATATTATTTACATTTTTCTGTTACAGTAACTAAGTTGAGTTGTTGGCTTGACGTGACTTTGACTATAATAATTTTTTTGAATTCTAACAATATCGTGCTCACTATTATCCTACGGTTTCACTACTCTGTAATTTCACTGACATTCACGTTCATTGCTCGTTTCTAGCTTCATTTAGCCTTTGAAATGCAACAGGTGGATTGGATTGATTTTTGAACTTGACATGAGTTTATATCTTTATATTAAGACATGAATGACACAGTGCTGCAAGCTAAAAGAATGCACAGGAGATTCATTTCAATTTAGACTTTTGATTGCAGGTCACTATGTACAACTTTTAAGCTATACACGAATCTAATCATTTGTATTGCATGCTACACTAAAAAAAATTCTTATGTCAAATTCTAATTTCTAAAGTTATGGCTTGTGGCTTAGATTTTTTTATATATGTTATAGCCTATATAGCCGGAGCTAACTGTTAATTTTTGCTGATACTCTTTACATTTATGACATGACAATATACAATATATACTATAGAACGTAAACACACGTGCCCAAGTTTGGTTTCTTATATAACATCTTGAGTTTTGAGTCTTGTATAGAAAATTTGTGAATTGCTCTGATTTTCTAAGCATCATCTATATATGGATAAGGAGGTAAGAAAATACAACAAGTGAGTTAGTTACATACGTCTTTACCTTATTCTCTTATATAATATTCTATATATTCTATATAAGAAGCGAGACGGTTTAAATTGTAACTTATGCTCTATGGTTCTGCTATCATGCTTTTTCTATACATATATACTCTACTGCTAACTGTTTTAGAAGGAACAAGTGCATCGTACGGAATTTCTAAGTAAACGAGAGTGAGCAAAAAAATGTGAGACTTTGTGTAAACCTATCTCAATACTAGTTTCTATATAGTCTCTCATGTTATAGGAAAGACTCGTCTGCCAATAGAAATAAAATTGTATTATTTATATTTTTATCACTGTCCGGTAGCAAAGGAATATATATATAGTGCTGATATATATATATATATATAGTGATGATGATGAAACCAAACCAAACCACATGGTACAAAACAAACCACTATCAACTTTATCTTAGCAGTACTTCTTACATATATGAACATATATGAAGAACGTGAAGTCCAGAAAGAAATTCTTCATTCATTTATCTTTACGAAGAAGTTAGTTAAAAGTTGAAAAGAGCAACGAGGCAGGTAGTGGTCAGTTATAAATTCACTCATTGGAAATTATGACTTTGGCATATTATCTCTTATGGCAGCATCCTTCATAATATATAAGGCGTGTGTATATAAAGATAATTTAACACATAGACGATTTTCTAATGGTGCAAAATTATATTGTCTGAATGAGAGAGAGAGAGAGACTATGTATTAGCCCTTCCTGTATATAAAGTCTTTGGCTTATAAGTTTATTTTTGATTACTTAAAAGAAAATCTGTAATATCTTTGTAGCTATTGCCGTTTGATATGATATGCTATAAACTCAGCAAGAAGATAGATACAAATTGACTTTTATGTCATTGAGTGTTGTAAAGATGAACCTTGTATACTACGTACCATTGCATTTTATAGCATTTTGGATATTGATGTTCGTTTGTATGTTATAATTGTTTTCAACAGCTACAATGATTATAGTTGTGAGTTTGAAGTATTATATCATTTGAAAAGATTTAACAAGAAGAAGAAATCAGATGAATTACACTCTAATAAAAATCAAAGGTGAGCTTCTGAGTTCTAGTTTCTAAGAAGAGGTTGTAGTATTGATAGTATCAAGCCGCGTGGAAAATGGTCAACTGGGTCAATTTGAGGTTATTTTTAGAAGAAGTGATATACACATTCCTGATTGAAAAACTGGATTAGAAATTTAGAAATTTAAGCAAACTAAAATAAAATATTTCAGCTCGAACTAGTTCTGTATAAGACTAAACGGCGTGTCGTAAGACACAACAAATTTAATTGTAATTCAATTATCTAAAATTTATTTTGGCACATTAAACTATGATTGGATCTCTGAACATGTTAAGCATTATCGCTTATGGCTATTGTCTAAAATACATATAAATAAGTAGTTTTCTATATATTATATAATTCTATAGTTATTTTTGTAGCAAATAGTAAAGTTCGTTCCGCTATAAATAATTCTTTTACATAATACTATACTTCTATAATATCTATTGAGAGAATTAAAAGTGCATAAGAGGCAAAATGAGGGAAGTGCTATACTCCTGTTGTATATATTTTTGTTATGGATTGGATTTGTGTGAGATAAGAATTCCAACACTTGCTATAATACAACAATCACTTCACAAAAACTAATATGGTATAGTTCATAATAGCAATAGATAGAGTAGAATTTTTTTCCAAGTTGAAAAAATAGTGAAAGTTGGAAAAAATTTGCAAAAATATTCTACTAATGCTAATGTACAATACTTCATCAGCCGCTAAAATGTAATAAGCTATAAATTCTCAAAAGTCATTTTAGCGTTCACACTTCACATTATATATATATATACGTAATGTAAATACGTATAAAGCTACTATCTAAATTACCAATGACTAATTAGTAATTGTTAACCCATAAAGAATTTAGATTAAAAAGTTCTCTATTAACTAGGATAAAATTTTGAGAATTTTATATCCATGTTTTCTTCCTGTCTCTCTCTTGACTTTAATCATTTCTTTACACCCTTTGAGATTTCCGACTAACACATAAAACCCTCTACAACAAAAGTTTGCTGGAAGGTACAAAAAAGAAGGCACACTGACACACACAAGAAACCAAACCACACCTGTCTCAAAAATCGAAAGTACAACCAACTAAAAAACTTTTTAACGAGCATCTTCTTCTACTACTCCAGTCTTATTGTAAAGCCAAAACAATAGCAAAAGAAGATTGCCAGAGTAAAAAAAACTCAACGTAAGAAACGTCAGCTGGAGAACGACGAAGGGCATTTAAAATTTAAACTTTTTGCTATAATATAGGATTTCCTATGTTTCTAAGGCCAAGTCTCAAGCCCTTGTAAAAAATAAAATTTTGCTTCTTCTACTACTCTCTTAACTCTCATATATCAATATCAGTCTATTGTAACCGTATACAACAACACTCATCTTTCTAACAGAAAACGTAGCACATGTGGGCAACATGAAACTCGCACGTAGTTCTTCTATACTCTCAACTCTCATATCTTCATGTCTTCATATTTCCATCACATTAACACACAAGACATTAAGAGACTTGCTAATTACTCACATTTGACACAATCCAAAATTATGACCATTGCATTACACTATATATTCATATATCCCAATGGGCTCACAATCTCACAAATAAAAAAACAAAATTCTCACTTGTTTACTATATCCAAAAATGAAATCTCTTCTCAAATCTATCTTAGAACAGAATTTGTTTATGTTATTTTTCACACACACATATAAAACACATAAACAAAAACACACAGTTTATCTTAACTAATTCGGTCAGTAAGACATATACACACTTAATAGTGTATATATATATATGGGAATATTTAATCCTTTTCCTGGAGATAATTTCTTTTCCAGGATGTAGATTAGTCACAATTGTATGATATGTAACACTTTATAGGAAGGAAACTCACACTTTAAATTTTTCTCTTCTTATATATAGTACTCTACATTCTAAGTTTTCTTATAGAATCTCTCAATACCTGAATAGCATACAGGTAAAGTACAATGTATATATTGTTGTATTTCTGAAAAAATCTCACATGTTCTGTTTAGCCGTAGCACCAAATCAACACTGCCACTCTCCTACATACAAACCAAGCTTCGTAATGAATTGTAATATGGGCTAAAGGAAGTGTGGTCTAGTCTTGTGGATAATATACCTTTACCTACCTGTGCAATGCTAAATGTTATATACAAGTATATGTATACCTGTCTTAAGAAAAGAGTTAAGGGAAAAGAGAGACATTGCCGTACTCTTACGATTCGTTAGTATATAAGCCTTTACTCTTGTCTATTGCATTAGAATTACATTTGTACTTTTATATATACATTTAAAGGCAGCTGTGTATAGATCTCTGAAAATGATGAGAGTTTTGACAGAGAAATGCATTGTGAGTCATTGGATGCACTTAGGAATTGAGAATTGTTGCTATATCCTATTTTTACCTCTAATGTCAGTTTCGGAGTAAAAGGGTGTTGTAAATAGAAGAGACATGATGATGAGAGAGCCGAAGAAGTTTTCATTTTGTGTTCCACATGAGAGAAACTCGCTCAACGGTTTATTTTTGTGTACAAAAGGGAATCATTAGAAATAGAAGGAATAAAGCACACTCGCTAATACATTTATAAGAGATATAGACAGGTTGTTGTTGTTGTATTAGCTGCCGATAGGTATTTAAGAAGATTTGAGAAAAGAAGAGAGAGAATAGTGCGTATAGTATATTGAAAAGCAATTCAATTTCATTTTATGATTAGCGACAGGATATATATATATATATGTAGAATGTTAAAGAAGATATCACAATAGATGAGTTGCGTATTGAGAGTCAAAGTCAATTGACAAATTCTTGGAATTTGCTTAAAAGTGTATATAGGAAATGAATGTAGGAAAAAAGTTTGGTTTAATGGAAAGGTTTAACGCCGCTAAAGAAGAGAATTTTGATGCGGGATATTAAATAGTGGTTAATAGATTCTTGATTTTATATGAGCTTTGAAAATATTAATTACTTTGTATAAGTTAAGAATATTTTTGATAATTAGTGTAATAAAGTTTGACACCACTAAAGGAAAATATTGTGATGTAGGTTTTCAAATTTTTTTATATAAAGTTCCTGTGTAGACGTCAAATTGATGTTCAATGTTGATATGAAGTGATTACAGGAAAAGAGTTTGATTTAATGGAAATGTTTAATACTAGAGAAAAGTATTTTTATCAGATACCAAAAGATAATTTAGCATTTTTATTAGATGCTATGAAAATACAAGTTGACAAGAATATTTTATGTAACTAATTTAATAAAGTTTGACGCCACTAAAAGAAAATATTGGTTTGTAGGTTTTCAAAATTCTAATATTTAGTTCCAACGTTGATAATATACTGCAGAAGAATACTTTGAAACAGAACAATTAAACCATTTTAACAATAAAATCTTACCTTAATTTTTAATACTGCAAACCCTAATTATTACTTCATATCATTTTTTAGTAGATGTATTTTCAAGTGATATTAATATAATTTAATAGTAGACTTCAACTCCATTAGATCAGAATATTTAGAACCACTACAGTAGTTAAGTTTGTGTAGTTTGGTCTAAAATCTGATTCCCAATCATGGCAATTTCATAAGTAGAATCTTTTGATGTAGACTTTCAAATTTATGTAGTATCAAGATTCTTGTGTAGTATATAGTTTCAATATGTGAGTGGAGCATTAAAAACTCATAAGACTACAACGCCTAATTAAGTACTGAATGACATTTCATTAGATATAATTATTTTATGGATAACAATTAAATAACAAATTTCAACGCCACTGGGAAGAATATTTTAATGCAAAATATTCAAAGTTTTTAGTAGATTCATTTACATTGTTGAATTGTTGTTTTCTTTATTAAAATCATTCTTACAATATTACAAGACCTAATTAATTACTCCATATAAACCAACACGAGACAGGAATCTTATTCTTTCTGACTGAAGTTGCTAGTCAAATTTAAAAGCCCATGTCTTAAATGCCGCTTTATGTCTTGTAACTTTTGTTTGTTTTTTCTTAATTCATCACATAACTTGCAAGTTGCAACTAACTATTTTCTCTTTAAAACTCCTTGTATTATTTAGTAACGTCAATCTTCCATTTTTTCTTCACTCTGTACATTTTACCTTATATGATTACACATAATCTATTTGATTGTGAAAAGTTAGACAGACATTAACGAGCTTTTCTTCTTCTTCTGTTTTTTTGTAAGAGTGAAAAACGAGTCGGCTTTACTTTAGCATGCGTGTTGTTACATTAAAAAAAATCTATAAGACTTTTGTATCATCATACCATTTAGCTGTCCATATGTCTTCTAGACTACAAGTCTCTGACTTACATCAAAAGAGAGATTTGGAAGTTTCAAATACGGCAGTAAGACAATAAGGCAAAAGGTAACAGTATCAGTAGATTACAACAGATGCAACAACATATCAATTGCTAATCCTTTATAACATGTTACAAGAGAATTGAAATGTGAGTCAGTCAAAGAAACAATGTACAAAAAAACACTCAAAGGTCGGCTCAAATTGTCTGTCAAGTTTTAAAAAACCTCAACAAGAAAAAAACAACTGACACACAGATTATGAATTTTAACCTCCCATCAAGGAATGAAGATTGAAGAGCAGAGAGTATATAAATGATGTGCTATGTTGTTTCCTAGTTTTGAGATAATGATACTGTTGAGTGTTTACGAGACTTAAACTTCAAGAAAAAAAATGTGCCATGCTCTATCACCTTTGCTATCTGTGAAAAAGAATCTGTGTCTTATTTACATATTAAGTTTTTAGGTGGGTCACTAGAAAATATAATACAGATTATAGGTGAGAGAGAGAAGAGAAAAGTCAACTCTAGATTTGAGATAGCATGATGGGTAACATTATAATCTGTGTGTCTTAAAGTGGACTAGAATGATGATATGAGATATGCAAACAAAACAAAGTGATTATGATATGTTAGGAGAGCTGGCTATAATAATCTGTGCTAGAACAACAGTTAAGAATATCTTGTTTCCAAATTAGGCAAGGTATGCAGTAATGCCCACGAAGAATATATTCAAGTAGCTTTGTTTTAATTGCATTTCAACTCTTTACAACTACTAATACTACTAACTATTATTAATTTTAGTAAAATGTCAAAGACCTGGCAAAAATGTAAACGACTTTTAATACCTACTGAATTTCTTATGTAAATTACCAAATTTTAATAACGTCACAACATCTCCTTATTTTAGTAACGTATGTCCATGAAAATGCGTACATTTTGCGCGTGCGCATATATATCTATGTGCGCTAATTCTAGCATCTTGCCAATTATGTCAGTCATCAATTGACTCATTAGCAATCTAATATTT
>VCNE01000716.1:0-60125 GCA_009869805.1 Oncopodura yosiiana | reverse complement strand
ATATAATGTATTTAGATAGGCTTTAAGCCGGGAGACTTCAAAAAGTGACCGTTATAGACAGAATACCGTTATAGATAGCTACTCTTATAGACAGATTCCACTAATCTGATTTTGCTAATATTCTTTTTATCTATATAGAATTACTTCTAACTACTTCAGCCGAAGAGTACGTAGCAAGAGAAGGAGAAAATCTAAATTTATATTGTACTTCAAGTTCTCATCCAGAACTACGCTTAATATGGACCAGAAGTGAGAGTATGAGAATGCAAAAGAGAGCTATTCAATACGGTGGCACATTGACACTATTCAAAGTCAAAGGCTCAGATGCTGGACAATATATTTGCAAAGGGACTTCTGGAACTCAAATTGTTGTAGTGTCTGTAGAAGTTCGTGTTTTATCTGTAAGTCATCAAAACTTTTAAGTATATAACAAGAATATAATTATAATACTTTATATATAGGGAGATGAGAATTATGTTCCAGTAAAGATTCCAACAACTCGTCCCATTTCACCCCGTCTCCTTACAGAAGCTGTTAAAGCCACATTCTAATTGCCATTTTATATGTAGAATTTTTTGTAGTGTCCACTGAAATAGAGAATAGAGAACATTTACGGGTATTATTCAAAACGGGTATATATTACAATATATGTATTACAACTTTTATTAGAACAAATAAAACTTATAGTAGAAATTGTACATGATAAATGCATATATAATATGTTTACTGAAGCATCTAGCAAAAAAGGTCCAGTTGTCCACTAAATCACTAAAATTAGATTATACTATACGCCAAAGTCAACACACGAAATCTCAACTCTAATTGAGTCTTATCATGCAAATCAATAACACTTTAGCTTCTATACTTTTTCTCACCCTTTCATATAAGTAGATAACGTGAGCCTCAATTTTATGACTTAATGCATTATTTCATATTTCTCTTCTCCAGTACTTAGTTTGGAAGCAAAATGTCAAGTAGTGAAAGTTTTCGACAATTTCCAGCTATAAGGTTAGCCTATTTCGTCTCAAAATCTACAGTGGACTCTGTCTATAACGCCAAAATTCTTTCATTTTCTACGTTATAGACAATCTCTTTCTATAGGATAATTACGAGCAAAAATAGTATATTTTCCCTTATAAAGAGAGTCATTAGCTTTTCATATCAACTAGTAAAGCTTAGCAAATCTAGAAAAGTTTGCAGAATTTTAAATATTGGAACAAGTTCATCGACAATTGTGACAAAATGCAACTTAAGGTTGCATTCTAGACTCTAGACTATTAAAGACAGAGTCAATTTCATAAAATGCCGTCAAAAAACTACGTTATAAGGAGTTTTACGTTATAGACAAATCCCTTATAAAGAGAGTGAGCTCATATATTATCATAGGGAGACTGAGATTTCTACTAGACAGAATTACCTTATAAAGAGTTGCGTCATAAACAGATTCATAAAATGCTGTCAAAAAATTACGTTATAAACAGTTTTCCGCTATAGACAAATTCCTTATAAAGAGAGTGAGCTCAATCTATTAAGGAGACTGAGATTCCTACGTTATAGACAGAGTCCACTGTACAAATATTACGTAATATTATATAACCTATATATATATTTCTTAGGACTAATTATCCTACAACATCTTGCACTACTAATTGTCAACTAAACAACAACTCAATTGTCGTCAACATTGTTGAAAATGGGAACGAGTTAGAAAAGCTTCAAACCGGAAAAAACAAATTGCGACGACATAAAGCTAATGCAAGAGAACGAAATCGAATGCACAGCCTAAACTCAGCTTTAGACAAATTACGAAGATGCATTCCCATTTACTCACGCTCCCAAAAATTATCTAAAATCGAAACAATTCGATTAGCAAGTAACTACATTGGGGCAATGAGCAACATGTTGAGAGCTAATAAATCAATGGAGCCTGTTGACTTTGCTAAAATCCTATCAAAAGGTTTATCACAAGGTACGAGTAATTTAATTGCTGGATTTCTTAATTTAAATCCACGGACTTTATTACCACAAGAATATTCTAGAAATTTACATTACGCAGTATATGAGCCTAATGGGCTTCTACCAGATTATCGAAAGCCAACTCCACCACCTCCAACATCATCATCATCAAGTCATCATGAGGCTAATAATGGACAACAATATATAGAAACAACAGAAGACTTTACACAGCATCAGTTGTTACAATATTCTCATCAGCATTATGTTGCATCATCATCCAATTTAATTTTTCAGTCTACTAATAATAATACTAATATGATAAGAGATAATAATAATTTTGCATGGAATTCAGCTTATAGAAATGAGGAAGCTTAATTAATAATTAGTTTATATAACTAACATTCCGCATTTAAATTGTAGTTACAAGATGATTATTTAAAATAGAGTTTATAGGTCAAATTAAAATGAAATCGAGAGCAGACATTTATAGTATGAATTTCATACTCTTCTGGTTCTCTATATATCTCTATATGTGTAGCAATAATGTAAGCTGCTACGCTTGGTTAATTTAGACAATTTTTAATTATGATATGCTTGCACTTATTCCTGTTGTAATTGATTGTAAATACTACATATAAAATTGAGTCTAAATTGTTGAATGAAGTACTTGGTCGTTCTATAAATAGGCTTAGCACTTGAGACTCAACTAAATATTATTTTGTGAGCTTCATTAGAAGAAACAACTTCAACTCTAGAAAAATGTATAAAGTTTTCATAATTTGTGGCTTAGTAGCTGCAGCAGCTGCTGGCGTATTAGATGACCAAGCTGTAAACTGTAAGTACTAATAATAATTTTAATTGGGAATTTATATAATTTTGTATAATTTGTATAATTTCAGCTGCTCCAGCAAATTATGAGTATAATTATAGTATCAATGATGGCTCAACTCTTGATCAAAAAAGTATGGCAATTTGACTGATTTGATATTTTAAGAGAAATTAATTAAATTAATTATATTTTAAATATAGCTCATAAAGAGTCTAGAAATGGAGACGCTGTCCAGGGACAATATACTGTGCTCGATGCTGATGGCACTTTAAGAACTGTGACATATACTGCTGATGGTGTTAATGGTAAGAGAAGAATTAAAATAGTGGCAAAAGAGAAGACTTAATAATAATGATTTAAATTGTCCAGGTTTTAATGCAATCGTCACCCGAACTGGAACTCCTAATATTCCACCACAACCTGTTCAAAAAGTTGTTCCAGTAGCAGCAGCTCCTTTGGCTGCAGCTCCACTTGGATATGCTAAGCCATTAGGTTATAGTACTGCTGGAGCTTACAAAGTTCATTATAGTAGTCCTCATGTCAATTACAATGTAGCTTGGTAAATGTAATTAAAGAGAACAAGTGAAATTTTTTAATGTGACGACTGTTGTTAAAAATAATAAAAGATGATATCGTGAGTGTTTATCAAAGTATTTAATTACTGGCAAACTTATTCATTTTTAGCAAAAAATGCTTCGTGCTAATGTCTTGTAACATTTTGTAAATTTTAAATAGAAGTTTCAAACTAAAATTTGATCCAAATCAGTGTACCCCTATAGAGAATAAGAAAGAGCAAACGTAGGGTGAAGTCATACTTTTTGTCCAGGCCCTGGATAATGGTTTCTAAACTAAAAGCTATTCAGAATTCTAGAAATTATTATCCAGGGCCTGGACAAAAAGTATGACTTCACTACCCTACGTTCGCTCTTTCTTATTCTCTATAGGGGTACACTGATCCAAATAATAAAACTTTCTACTAAAAGATTTCATAGGCAATTCGCCTCAAAAGAAATTCAGCGTCGTCGAGCTTCTACAGAATAAATTAACCAGTAGAATGAGTAGAATTAAATTTCATTATTATTTCAGAATGAAAACAGATTTTTAATTAATTTCAACAACATGGTGCATTATAAAACACATATTTGAATATATATTGGCAATTTTCAACAATTAAAATAATTCATACAACGAGATTTCGATGAAATTCTAAAAAATAAATTTAGTGCCTATCTTTTATAATGGGGAATTTAAGTTTTGAATGTGGCTTAAATTTCGATTAAGAAAACTTTACAGTTATTCTTAGTTCTGTAAAGCAGATCAGTTATTAATATTGCATTGCTTAAAAGTGAAATTGTGACATAACATTTAGTATTTAGTGATAATTTAAAGAAATTAAAATGTTAAATTTCAGTACATGAAATTGGTACGGCTGCGCAGATGCTGTAAATTTACTGAAATGTTGTCACAATTTTTTCAGTAATTACTATGAATTAAGTTAAAATAACATTTCTAAGCATTAAACTATTGATAAGTGATGTGATTGGTATAATTAGAAATAACTGTAAAGTTTTCTTAATCGAAATTTAAGTGACATTGCAAACGCAAATTTCCCATTGTAAGAGATAGGGACTAAATTTATTCTTTAAAATGTCATCAAAATCTTATTATGTGAGTCATTTTAATTGTAGAAAATTGTCAATATATACTCAATTATGTGTTTTATAATGCCACATGTTGTTGAAATTAATTAAAAATCTGTTTTCATTCTGAAATTATGGTTTAATTTATGAAATTTAATTTAGTTGGTCAATTTATTCTGTTGATGCTCGACGACACCGAGTTTCTTTAGAGGTGAATTGCGTTTGAAATGTTTTAGTGGAAGATTTCTGATGCTTCCGGCTTCAGTAAATGCTATGAATTTAAAATGACACTTTTAGACAGTGATATTCTATTAATCTTCATATTTATTTATTACACAAAGTATAAAGAAAATTATGCTATATAATTGAACTCTACAATGTCAACAGCTGAATCATTTTCACACAAGAGAATGTTAAAGTCGAAAGAAGAATTACCAAACGTCTTCATGATGTCTTATTAAACATTTCAAATTGACATCATTTGTCATTAAATCATACGAACTCCACAAAATGGGCAATCAGGAATTTGTCCAAATGCTACAAAAATTAAATAAATAATTAAATGTATTCAAATTTAATAACCACAATTTTAATTACAATTACTTACGCGTCTCAGATAAACTTGTTACAAAATCAAAGTTGACATCTTTTGTACGGCAAATCACAAGGTAAAAGTGATAAGCAACAAATTGGTACAACATGTTGATTTGTACATGTAAATTCATTCCAATAATATCCCACAATACATCTTTCTCCTTCTTCTTCTCGATTTTTATTCTTAAAACTCATAGCTTGAAAACAAATTGGACATAATATTGGAGAAGGGTGATTTAATATTTCAATTGGTTCTTTAAATTGTCCAGAATCTTTTGATTTCAAATATTCATAAATATTAACTAATGCTTCTGAATTTCTAGTTTTGTCAAGTTGATATTGAGACTTTTTCTTGCTTGACTTCTATAAAGTTGAGAAGCTGTTTGAAATGTTGTTGCATAATGAGATCCTTTACATATTTTTGTACAGTTAGCTATAACATAAAAAAAACAATATATAATCATTCATTCATTTATCATACTTCAAATATATCACTTACAAATTCTTCATTATGTTGTAGCAAATATGGTAAACAATCTTGAACTTCTTGTTTCTTCTTTAGTGAATTAATATCAATTGTTCTCAATATAGGAATATTTCTTAATAGCCATAAATAGAGTCGAAGTTCATGAATTGACAATTGTTCCAAATTCTCTTTACCATACATAAATACATGAAGACTTTGAACTGTAACTGGATTAATATATTTAACAGTAGAAATCAGAGCATCAGTTATTTTCTCAAGATTGAAATTGACTTTGGTATATAGCTCTTTAACTAAATCTGCTACTTGCTCAACGTTTCCAGGAAGTAGAGAATAAAATTCGAGAGTTGATGGATGTCTGAGTTGATTATGATCATAATATTCACCAAGTTCTAATTTAAAAAAAGTAAATCAAATTATCATTTTCTTAGATCATAATTAAATCATTATATTGACTTACTGCTTTGAAACACATAATAAAGTTTTGTTTGAACTTAAACTCAGTCCAGTGTAAATCATATCGACAATTCTATCAACTTCAGAATTATCTTCTTGTCTCAAATTAATATAATTATCTTCAATATGTACAATTTTGTCATTAACTATTTGAGCAAATGAAAGCAACCCAGGTTGGTGACATAGTACAAATTTCCCATTGAGAAAAGAACAGAATCCTGAAACAATTCCACCATTTGCTTTAATAATAGATAAAGGTGAATTAAAAAATTCCGATGATGACGCAATAATTTTAGAATAAACTAAAATATTTGGATGTTTGACAGCTACAAAATGGAATTTCTTCTTTTCCTCGTCGTCCTGAATTATTTCTAGGAATTCAACTTTTAACATATCAACAGCATCAGCTAATGAAATTGTTGACGAAATGTGATACAAATTATTTTCAATTTCAATTCCATGTAATTCTGGTTTGATAGTATCAAACTTGATATGAAATAATTTAATTTTCCCTTGATTAGTTCCAAGAGCTAATATACCATAAGATGAGTCTGGTCTAATGAATTTCATTGTAGAAATAATATCATCTTTTTCTTCAATAACTTGTTGTTTAAATACTAAAGATGATGACATGTTTGATGTATTTTGAATAGCTTCAATATTCCATATACAAATATCACCATTTGCATGAGCAGAGCAAAGTTGAGTTGAGAAGGCTGGATGAAGTTTATTCATGATCTTCACTTTTAAATGTGGGAATCCAACAAAAATCTACTATAGATAATTCATAAAGACGAGCAACATATTCTTCAAATAAATTCGATGGCTCATCTATTCTTTCACACCATTTTTCCAGCATTAATGTATTGTAGATTTTGGTAACATCAATTTTTGATTCCCAATCACTTTTCTGGATTGATGGTAGAGTTTTGTTTTTAATATCACCTTCTACTTTTGGTTCATCATCATTTCTTTTTTCTTCTCCTCCATCTTCTTGAGCTTTTGAAATTTTTTTAGGAGTATAAATCACTAAATGAAAATTACAAGTTAGGGCTGCAGGAAGACATCGAGCTTCTTGTTGTGTTCCAAGATAAAATGGTTCATTGGACCAATTTAATTTAGTAAAATAATTTTGTAATTCTACACCACTTCCATGAAAAGTTGTTGGTGTTAAAATACGATCTTTCATCAAAGTAAAAACTCGATGTTTATTTCCACTAAGAAATTGCTGTTGATCTATTCCTGAGGATAAGCCCAAAATATTTTTAGGTGGATATAAAACACTTGTCTTGAGTGGTAGGTTTTCATTTCGTTTTATATCGATTGTTGGTTCCTATTAATAATAAAAAAATTTAATGCTAAATAAATAATGGATACTTTAGGAAAATCTGTTGTTACACATAATATATACGATAAATATTTATTTATTAAGTTAATAGAATATAAAAAGTACATCACAATAAATTATTATTAATTTCCTGACTAGTTCCTATTCATTACATCATATGAAATCTATGTGCTTCCTGTAGTCTCTCTTTTCTATCTTCTTTCCTTTCTTTATATTCTAAAAATCCAATTATAGAAGCTACCAACATCAAAAATCCTACAAGTACCCCAAATATACTTATAACAGCTTTACTTGGAGTAAGAAATAATTTCATTTTCCATTGCTTTGGTCTATCAATTGGTGAAGGAATAACAATGATTTGAGAATTTGGTATGATTTGTAAAAATTGATGACTTCTTGTAACATTAGTTGATGATGATACAGAGATTTTCAGAGTCTCGACAAAATTTGGTGATTGTCCAATTCCAAATATGACATAAGGTAAATCTAAAGCCATATAAGATGAGCGATAATTTTGTGCTGCAACAGCTTCTTGTTTCTCTCCAATTTGTGTTGTTGTTTTATAACTAATGACCGGTCCTGGAATTACACTACCATAAGGAATATTACTTTTTGATGGACAACGTTTACATTTAAGGCTACTTAGAACCATAACTTTCATAAAATTAGCATCATAATCTGGACTACTTTCAATACCACGTAACTCAAATGTTTTCTTATTCTCACTATCAAGTTTTCCAACTTTTTCTCTAACTAATAATATATCAACTAATCCATCTTCAAAAATGTCATAAAATGTTGCAAGTGTTACATTAGTATGATGAGCTAAAGCTTTAACATTCAATTTAAAAGTTCTTGGATAATTACATTTCTTTCCGCCAATTAAATTAAGACATGGTACATTTTCAAAAATAATGGCTTGAGTTGGTGAAATATTTTCACTAATTGAAGAGACACGAAGTACACCAATTAAATCAGGATAGCCATCTAAATTATAATCTGAAGCTCTTAATACAATACTTCGGGTATAATTTGCCATTGGTGCTCGTTGAGTAGAAGAAGCCCATTCAGGTTGAATAAATTCCCATTTGAGACCATCGACACTCCAATCAATATCCAATTCATGAATTGTTGTTCCATTTTCAATAATAAGGATTCCACTACTATGATCATTTTTATATGGTAATAAATGTTGAAGTTGTCCAGATTGATTCATATCAAGAAATAGAGGTTGGCCAATTAGTGTTTTATCTTCAATTTTGAGATGATTTCCAATTGGTGAGAAGGAGACATTGTCACTATTATCAGCATAATGATTAATTTCATAAGTTTCAATTAAATATGTGATTTTCCCATTATTCACTAATCCAGTTTCAATTGATTTTGTTAGTAGAACTAGTTCTGGTATATTATCACCATTTACATCAACAAATGCATTAGATGATGGAATTGCCATTGGTAAATGAGTATTTAATTGTTGTTGATTCTCATCAAGTTTGATAGTAAAATTTTGAACGGTATAATTAAATTTTTCGTATCTTGAAAATATCCATACTTTTCTTTCACGTTTTTTTGTAACGTTATTCCAAACTTCTCCTACTAAGTCCATCACCATATCTCCATTTACATCTAGAACAAGAGGCTCTTGAACCATATCTATTGTTGGTCTTGGCTCTAAATTAATTGTGCCACCAGGATTACAAATTAAATTAGTTAAATTCCCTTCTAAAATAAAAACTTCAACTATTCCTTCAGGTCTTCTGGGATTATAAATTGTAATCATCAAATCAACGATTCCATTGCCATCAAAGTCACCTATAAAAAATCACATCAATTATTATATTATTTTATGATGATGAAATAAGTTTTTATTAAATTACCAACCTGGAACAACACCAATGACTTCAACAGGAATATTAAACTCATTACTTGAAGCTACAATGTCACATCGCATAATTGGACGAAGTAATGGAGGTTCTTCGAAGTCCCAAGTAAATTGATATTGTTGAAGTATTTTTAGAAATTGTAAAGACATCAGTCATCTTATCAGCATTGAAATCTTGATATGCTACTGGAAATATGTCTTTATTATCAAGAAATAATTTGTCTGTTATATCTTTTCCAGAAAAAACGGAAGGTGATGGAAATGGTGGAAAAAAGTCAGAGTTGACTGATGGAATTAAGAGCACCATCATCAGTATTTTCAATAGGACTAGGATGAACATGTTATAATAATGAGTCATCGCCATCATTTTTCTTAGATTATTATTTCACAGTCACAGAATAAATACACTTTTTTGATGATGATGGAGCAAAGTTCCACAAAATAGAGACAGAGTTCACTCAATCAGTTCACCACAAATCCTACAATGCAACAAACAACTTTGTTTTAATTTCAACTTGTGCAACACACCTAAGTTGCTAAAAAACTGCGCTTTTTCGTCGTTCTCGTTATCTCTTTTTTACTATCGCCGTGCTATCTCGTCTCTAACCGCATTTAGCTTTTCTGATTAGGAGGCTATATATTTAATCAACTAAAACTATAAATAAAATAAATAATAAACTTACATAAAAATCAATGGATCTACGATGACAAACGGCAATTTGGTTGTCACTTGACCACGATGTATTTCCTTGATTGATAGTGAAAGTAGATGAGAGTTTGTAACTTCCTATTTTACGAATTTCTCTTTCCACCAAGGATTTCTTCTCTTCCATAATCACAACTGTGAGTTGTTTGCACTTATGTCATTTATAAACTGGATTGTTGATGATGTAAAAAAAATTACGTCAAACTGAAAATCACAATTTCAGAATTTAAATATTGGCGCTCGAGCATAGAGTTTTAGTAATAGCGCGAATCAAATATTCTCGTGGACAGAAAATCAGAAAAAACGTGTTTTGGACTCTTAATTAATTAATTAGTCTAATTAGTTAACTAGATAGTTTAGTTACTTGTCATTTAGATATTTCAGTTCATAAGCGAAAAAAACAATGTTTAAATTCTTTCCAGAAGAAAGTGAAAGTCATAAAGGGAAATGTAAGGATGAAAGTGAAAGTAGACTAAATGAATGTCTAGAATTAAATGTAGAAGACATTAATTACCAAATTGCTCAGCAAGTAAATCACACAATATACAAGATTGATGATACCATAAAATTAAAATATATAGTCATTTCACAATTGTTACAATCCAACTTTGTTCAAGAAAGTGAAAGTATTCGGAGGATATTAAACTCAACATCAGATTTAATAACAGGAGTGTATGAAGGTGGATTCAAAATTTGGGAATGCACATTTGACCTAATTAAATATATTTATCATCAGAAGAAACTCAACATTGTAGAAAATTGTAAAGTTTTAGATTTAGGTTGTGGCTCAGGTTTATTAGGACTTTTTGCATTAGCCAGTGGAGCTTCTTGTGTTGACTTTCAAGATTATAATCCTGAAGTTTTGAAATATCTTACTATACCAAATACAATACTTAATAATGATGATGAGCAGTTGGTCAAATGTCGTTATTACAGTGGAGACTGGAGTAATTTCACTCACAAGAATTTGTATGATGTTATTCTCTCTTCTGAAACAATTTATAATGTAGAGAGTTTGCCTAAACTGCTACGTCTTATTAAAATGTGTTTAAAACCAACTGGAATGTTGTTAGTAATTAATCATTATAAATATAAATTCTTACATAAAAATAATAACTTTTTGTTTTATAAAATATTATACAGATTGTTGGCTGCCAAAACTTGCTATTTTGGAGTTGGTGGTGGTGTGAAAGCCTTTGAAGATATTATTGACCAAGATTCTGAAATGGAGTGGAAAGTTGTATGCTCAATTAAAGAAGGTTTGCATTTGTCTAAATAATATATATATTTTATTATAACTTTTATATATTTATATCATCTTTGCATCACAATTTATCTAGGTGTTCATCGAGAGATTCTTCAAGTAAACTTCAAATCTTCTTTACAAACTCAACAACAACAAGAATAATATATTTTTTTATTAATTATATATTTGCCAGCAACTCTTCTATAACTATATGTATATATATATATCATCTTTCTTCCACTCTACAATAAATGTGATATTTCTTCTATATATATGAGATGCATCATTTGTGTTGATTTGATATTGTCGTAATGTATCACTAAAATTGTTACTACAGGTAATTTGAGTTCAAGGTGCCAAACGCTCAAAGACCCAACCATTATCTCCTAAATGTGTGACAGCTGTATCAATTTGTTCTCCTTCTTCTGGTTTTCTAAATCTAATACGATCGTGAATTCGTGTACTTTGACCTTGCCAAAATTCAATTGTGTGAGGAATGACTAGATATCCTCCCCAATTGATGGGTTTAGGAATAACAGAATGGTTTGCATTGTTGACAGCCAGAGATAATTCTTGTTCTTTTTCATTTAATACATTCCGATCAGCTATTGGTTGACTTTGAGGCTGTAGAAGTTAAAGAATATATATATATATTATATAGTACTTTTAAATTAAATTTAAATAACTCTGACTTACACTTATAGCAGAACCAATTTGACTTTTTAATGGTCTGGAATGAAAATACTCTTCTGACTCTTCTTCACTTAGTTTTGTGACTTTGCCTTCAATTCGAACCTAAAGAAATTTATCATCATCACATTAGTCTAAAGAATTCCTAAGACATGTTATAGTACTTACACTTCGTTTTAATGGCTCCCAATACAACATTAATGCTACATAAGGATTTTCTCCAATTTCCTTTCCTTTACGACTTTCATAATTAGTAAAAAATGTAAAGCCCTCTGGTCCATAGCCTTTAAGTAAAACCATTCTGGCTGAAGGTCGTCCATCTTTTGTAGCTGTTGCCAAACACATAGCATTTGGCTCAAGAATCTCAGGTATTTTTCTAGCTTGCTCAAACCAATTTTGAAATTGGGCCATTGGTTCTTTTGCTACTAGTTGATCTTCAGTAAATATCTCATTGACATATGGTACTCTCATACCTAACACCACAATTTAAAATTAAAACAAATCTATTCTCACAAAAATTACTCTCAAATCTCACCTCCAATATTCATTGACATATTACGTTTCGTCTGTCACATCCTTATTGTCAGGAACTCCATTAATACTCATTTTCTTGTCCAATGTACACTCGTTATTATTCAAAGCTAGAATTATAGAGGAAGAGAATGAGTAACCAATTAGAACTGAAGAAGCAACGACACTAGACACTCTTGCCCACATATCACAAATTTTTCTTCTTAATTATATTACATCTCATTTCCTTGTCGTATGCAATAGAAAATTTAAAGGGAAACAAACTCGTCATTATAAATTCCATTTCTTCCTTATATTACTACATGACCACAATAAATTCTATATAGACCATACTCTCTATATAACTATATACATACTCAACAAGAGGATATATACAAAAATTAATTTAATACTTACATTTCATTGTCGTCAATTGTATCCTACGGAAACTGTGATGCGAACGAAGAAACAGAGTAGAGCAACAACACCGGATAAATTCCATTGCCTCATTATAATGCAATATGTCATACTTACATTTATTTATGATTGAGTTCCACTATCAATTTATGGAGTAATCATCACAAGATTGCGTCAATAGCCCTTGACCCTTCACCTTATATCACATGGCTTTAAACATACTGTAGAAATTAAAATTAAATATATATACACTTTTCTCTTAAACTCTTAAACTTATGTCTTCTACTCTTCTACTCTTATATATACGTTATATACTTTCATGCTATAACATATATATAAGACAGTGTGTGGCCGGGCTAAAATTCAAATGGGAATTGATTAGCAATCCTTAATGAGAAGAGGAGTGTAAAATTTACACTGTGAAAGAAATAACAAGATATCAACTTTCACTGCTAAGTGAAAGTCAAATTTAAACTACATTAAACTCTATTAAATGTCTTATATAGACTATATAGTGTTGTGCTATACACAATGGGCTAATCTTTAAAATGATGGTCCGAATGTTCAGTCTAAAGACTTGTCTACTTCTCCTCATAGTTATAGTATTAGGCCTGACAATAATTTTAATTTCCAGGTGTCAATCAACACTCCTAGTTAAAAATGAGTTGGCTGACACTCTAGAGGAGAGTGAGAAGAAAAATATTATAGCCAGTGCTCTGGTCAATGCTGGTGACACAAGCTATTACAACTATGCTGCTAATAATGAACTAGACAACGCTAAAGACATCAACAATAATAAAAATCTCAAGAAACAACAACATGAGAGTAATAGCAATAAGGCTCATAAGACTGTAATGGAATATCCTTTCGAAGATGATTTCGAGACTGGTGGTGAGAACAAAATTGACAACTCTAATAAAAACGTAGCAGCAGATGACATTGAAGCGTCGTATGACGGAGCAAGACATCGGGCTAATGATTTAATTAAAGACATCAGTTGTGATATTAATAATGGGAAGTATATCGTTCCTTGCAAAAAGGAAAAGGACGAAGTATTTATTCCATTTAGTTTCATCCACAAGTATTTTGAAATCTATGGTAAAATGGAAGAAGACAAATTCATCTGGCTCCATACTAATGCAAAAATCTATCGTCCCAAAGCTCCTTATGATTCCAAAGGAGTTTTTGGTTATTTTGAAAATTACAATGTAGAAGTTCGTGATCGAGTTAAATGTATTAGTGGAGCTGAAGGTGTTCCACTGTCAACTCAATGGGATGTTAATGGATACTTTTATCCTATTCAAATAGCTCAATTTGGCCTTTCTCATTACTCCAAGTTTTTAGTTGAAGGTCAACCAACGAAAATAATTGTAGAAAATGGTGATGATGTTAGAGCGGATTGGCAAGCCTCTGATATTTCAGCTATTGCTCTATTACAAGATGAAAAAAATGGAGGAGAAGAGCCCATTAATCATGTTGTACAAATTCGTCAAGTTCCAGGTGACGAGCCAATTAAATTAGACTTGAGTGCAGGAGTCAAGTCACATAATATATTTATCATTAGTTGGGATATGAAGACTGAGTCTAATGCTACTATTACTATTAGTCTTCGCTATGAAGCACAACTCTATTATTTACATTATATTACCACTGATGCTCTTATAATTAAAGCAAAAGTAAGTTGGCTCTTAAGTAAAAAAGGCTTATAGTATTAAATTAATATTTAATTAATTGTTAATTAAGGACAATCATATCTACTATGGATTAGGACACAAGAGTCGCTCTAATTGGCAACACGTAATTCGTGACTTGAGTGTCGATGTACAAAAAGGAGTCAATCTCAACAGTCGGAAGATTTCTAAAGCACCCAAGATTTCTAAATCTAAATTATCAATAGAGTCTTTAAGTATCACATGTGAAGGCAATTTACTACTAGATAATTTAACTCTAGCAAATAATGCTCATTTAGATCAATTTTTCCAAGCTGCTGATTGGTTCGTTCATTCCCAAGATTCTAATGGAGGTAATTAATTAGCTTATTATAATTAAGACTTTTTCATATGTTAAAGACTACTATTTTTTTATTAGGTTGGCCTATACCTGTGCGAAGAAAGTTTGCAGCAGATTTTTACCCAGTTTTAGAATCTGGCTGGTACTCAGCAATGGGTCAAGGTCACGGTCTCTCAATTCTAAGTCGAGCATATTCCATGACTCAAAATGGGATTTATAAGCAAGCAATTGTCAAAGCTATAGAAAGTATATTTGACTTAAAAGGAAATGAGCATGGTGTCAAAGCTATGTTTTTGGATAAATACGTTTGGTATGAAGAGTACCCAACAACTCCAAGTACATTTGTTCTAAATGGATTTATGTATGCTCTCCTGGGTCTCTATGATGCAAAGAGTTTAGTTATAGAAGAGAAAGCTGAGGAATTGTATAATGAAGGACTCAAATCATTAAAAGCCCTTCTTCCATTATATGACACGGGCTCTGGAACAATGTATGATCTAAGACATTTCACAGTCTCTGGGATTTCTCCCAATTTGGCAAGATTAGACTATCATGTTACACATATTAATCAACTACTCATTTTTGCTACGATTGACCCTGATCCTATTTTCAAAACTACGGCTGAGAGATGGATTGGCTACACTGAAGGAAAACGTGCACCTCATAATTAATTTAGATTTTTTTATATTCATTTTGTAACATTATATATACGTATATATCGAGCCAAAAAAGCCTTCTTATTTGTTGTTGTATTTTTTTTCTAGTCATAATAGAGATTGTTATTTTCTACCTTATATTCTTAGTGTTCAAGTTCTGAAAAAGATTCTCATATACAAAGTTGTGTAAATGATAAATAAATGCAAAGTAATGACATCAATTAATTTCAGATGTGTTTTAAATTCTTATTCTCTCATAAATTATGTGTTTACTTGTATTATTGTACAGTGAAATCTTTCTATAACAGTTGAAATTGTTTGGCTTTTGGCCCATTGTATAGAATTTTAAATGTAGTAGCTTATGAGCTAAGCTTCCTACGCAATTCTATTCCTAACTTAACCTATAGCTATGGTCAGTAACTTTTTAGCTAACCTTGCTACGAGCTCATATTCCTAACTTAACCTGTATAAAAAAATATCGCTATAGACAGATTCGACTGTACTTATATAAAAATGCATGACAGGAAGAAGAGATAAAGAAATCAATTCCAAACAATTTGTTTACTTTTATTATTATATACGACGTATGTATATATACAATGAATAATTTATCATAGAATATACTTTAGACTTGTTATCAACATACCTACACTCACTAACTCACTTACAACTTACACTACTGATTAGATATATACACCACACATATTATAATGCTCACTGTATATACTCAAATGATATTCATATACATAATCATTCTGTGTAGTTTCTAACAATAATATAATGGACTTGTTTGGTGACAATCAAGATGAGAAAAGACCACTTTTACAACCAAAGTTGGTTGGAGATCCTCAAGTAGGCTATTACGGATCACATAATAACTCCCGTAAGAACAGAAGGCAAAGGTAAGGTTATAAAACAACCTTTTCTGTTAGTTGACAAATGTGTAATTGATTACTTTATTTCAAGCAATGCTAAGAACCATCAAAGTGATGAAAGAGTTCCTAAAATTCGTGTCAGCCAATTGGTAAATTTAATATTTTTCAAAATTAATAAACTAATTTATTTAATGAAATCCATTATACAGTTCCGGTATGCTACGACACGTGACAAATGGATATTATTTGTGGGCACATTAGCCGGTCTGTTATTAAATTATTAAAATTTAAGACTAAATCATAACAACATCTCTTACATAATTGTAGCCATTCTACATGGAGCAAGCTTCCCAATGCTATCTTTCGTTTTTGGATCTATGACTGATACATTCATCACTGCCTATATCTATGTAAACTCTTATTATTAAATTCCATCTGTCACAGACCAACAATTATTTTTTTTACAAATGCTTTAGGGATTTACAGATGAGCAAAATATGACGACAACAGCAATGCCCAGCGACACAGATGAAAAGGAAGTACTCACTAATGCTACAGATAAATTGCACTTTTTCTCAACAGGAGCCAAATTAACACGACAAGAGTTTGAAGACTATATGACTGATTTCTCACTATATTACATTTATATTGGGATTGCAGTTTTAACAGCTTCCTTTTTTCAAGTAATATAAATTCAAGAAGATTTCACTCATTCATAATTTTAATATATATATTCTTCTTAGGCATCTTGTTGGGAAGTTTGTTGTGAAAGACAAGTGTATAGACTACGTCAAGAGTTTTTCTCTCAAGTTCTGAGAAAAGATATAGCTTGGTTTGATAAACATCAAACTGGTGACTTGTGCATTAAACTTTCAGAGTAATGTTATACAATAACTGTAATGAAGATATTGTTAATTAACACTCTTTAATTTCTTTAGTGACTTGGAAAGAGTCCGAGAAGGAATTGGTCATAAGTTCTCCATGATTATTCAATTTACAGCAACGTTCATCTCTGGGTTTATAATTGGCTTTTTTACAAGTTGGCAACTCACTTTAGTCATTTTGTCTCTTACACCTCTTCTTGCTGGAACTTCAGCATTTTCTGGAAAGGTATAAGCAAATAATAAACCAACTAAAGTGGACTCTGTCTATAACATAACGCCAAAATTCTTCCATTCTCTAAAATATAGACTATAGACAACCCCTCTCTCTATATACTGTAATTTGGAGCCAAACAGCATATTTTCCGTTATAGACAAATCCGTTATAAAGAAAGTGAGCTCAATGTATTGACATAGGGAGACTTCTACGTTATAGACAGAATTANCTATAGACAACCCCTCTCTCTATATACTGTAATTTGGAGCCAAACAGCATATTTTCCGTTATAGACAAATCCGTTATAAAGAAAGTGAGCTCAATGTATTGACATAGGGAGACTTCTACGTTATAGACAGAATTACATATTATAAAGAGTTGCGTTATAGACAGAGTCCACTATATTACATTTCATTTTCTCCACAGATCATTGCAACTCAATCAGCACGAGAGCAGCAAAAGGTACACTTAACACAATGTCATATATTTGATCTACAATGCTAATTTAACATATCTTGTAGTATGGAAAAGCTGGAGCAATAGCTGAAGAAGTATTATCCTGCATTCGGACAGTGTCCTCATTTAGTGGTGAGAGAAGAGAAATCAAAAGGTACTTAATAATCTAATCTATGAGTTTTTGCTCTAATTAAAAAACTGTTACATAATTTATACAGATATGAAGGAGCATTGTTGAGTGGACTAAAAATGGCAATAAAGAAATATCATGTTTTTGCAGTAGCCATTGGCCTCGTTTTTTTTGTTAATGTATGCATCTTACGCTCTAGCATTTTGGTATGGATGTCAACTCCTTGCTGATGGCTTACTAACACCTGGAAATGTTTTTACAGTATTTTTCAGTGTCCTTATTGGAGGTAAATTTTAGAAAACTTTTAACAACCTTTTTAATTATTTTATCACAATGTCCTCTTCTTCCTCTTATAGCGTTTTCGATTGGAAATGCAGTACCCTACATTTCAGTTATAGGCATTGGAAAAGGCTCAGGAGCTGTAGTCTTTAATATAATCGACAGTGTACCTCAAATTGACGCTTATTCCAATGAAGGTTTAGCTCTTGGAAAAATTGAAGGAAAAATCCATTTCCGTGATGTAGAGTTCCACTACCCTTCAAGAAAACAAGTTCCAGTACTGAAAAACTTTAATTTAGAAATTGAGCCAGGAAAAACTGTAGCAATTGTAGCAAATAGTGGTGGTGGAAAGTCCACAATTTTTAATTTAATTCTTAGATTTTATGATGTTTCCTCTGGCTCTGTGCTAATTGATGGCAACGATGTTAGAGCATTGAATTTACAATTTCTAAGAAATAATATTGGCTATGTTTCACAAGAGCCAGGTTAGAATTTAATATATATCTCAATTCAACTAAGTAGCTTTTTATTAACACCTTCATATTATTTCATAGTTTTATTTGGAACAACCATTTATGAAAATATTCGTTATGGACGAGAAGACGTCACTCCTGATGAAATTGTTGCTGCAACACGGATGGCTAATGCCCATGATTTTATTACATCTTTGCCTCAAGTAATTTTATCTCTCATTTACATCTATAATTAGTTAATTAATTTTAATTAATTAAATTACTACAGGGATATGATACTCTTGTTGGCGAACGTGGAGCTCAATTATCTGGAGGTCAAAAGCAACGAATAGCCATAGCTCGTGCTTTGGTTAGATCACCACCAATTCTTCTACTTGACGAAGCAACTTCCGCTCTAGACACTCAAAGTGAATTTCTGGTTCAAGCTGCCTTAGATAAAGCGAGGAAAGGCCGAACAACAATTATTGTAGCTCATCGATTATCTACTATCAAAGATGCAGATATGATTTATACATTACAAGATGGTGAGATTGTGGAATATGGAACACATTTGGAACTAATAGAAAATCATGGGCTATACTATGATTTAGTTACAGCTCAAATGTCATTAGATAATCGATTGGAAGATGAGCATTCTGCTACAAGTGCACCAGAAGAGTTAGTATATTTTTTGGTAGAATTGTCTTATTAGTCTTAAATTAAATATTTTAATTATAGAGAAGAATCTGAAGACGACTACATCAGAATCCGTCGACGCCAAAGTCGTAAATCACGTCGACTCAAATCTTCAGCTACACTTCCAGATCCAGATAAATCTCGATTACTTAGAGACGCTACAGAACTAAAAGTCAAATATCCAGGTCTCTGGAAAATTCTTAAGATCAATCAACCAGAATGGTTTTTACTATTTTGTGGAAGTATTGGTTGTATAATTGCTGGAATAACTATGCCTATTTTTGCACTATTTTATTCTCAAATGTTTATCACATTCTCTGCCTTTGGAGATGAGCTACAGAAAAAAGCTTTTTTCTGGGCAATGATGTTTTTAGTCTTGGGTGCAATTAGTTTTCTAGGATTTTGGATTCGAACTATATTCATTGCTTCTGCTGGAGAATGGCTTACTATGAGACTTCGGCTTAATTCATTTATTGGAATATTGAGTCAACCTATTGGATATTTTGATAAGGAGGCTAATTCACCTTCAAGACTTTCTGTGAGATTGGCTCGTGATGCTCCATTAGTGAAAGCAGTAAGAAAAAGAAATTGGTATTAATTAATATTAATTGAAAGTTGTGTTATTTAATTCTCACATTTCTCTAGGCTGCTGGACATCGAGTGGCTACTGTGCTCAGTGCGATTGTAACAATGATAGGAGCTTTTATAATTGCTTTCTCATATGGATGGCAATTAACTTTGGTCATTTTAGGAGGATTTCCTATTCTTGTGATTGCTGGTTATCTTCAAGTTAGAATTCAGAAAGGTGGACAGAAAAGAGATGCTGAGCTTATGGAGGATGCAGGACGTGTTGCTAATGAAGCTATAGCTAATATAAGAACTGTTCAAGCATTATCACACGAAAGGATATTTTTTGAGAAATATTTGGATAGTCTCTTTCCTGCTTACATGTAATAACAATTTAAGCCATTTAACATTAAGAGAATACAATAGAATCTGTCTATAACGGTGGCTTTCCAGTCTCTCGTCTTAAAGCCTATCTAAATACATTATATTCACTATCTCTATAACGGTTCTGTATATAAGAGTATTCTGCCTATAAAGGTCTATTTCCACCCAATTTTAGAAAAATTGACCCTCTCTATAACGGTTATTGAATATAAACGATATCTTCAGTGGGCATTTTTATATTTTCTGGAGAAAGAGTAGTGAAAGTTGTGGAAATTTGTGCTGGATATCTGAGTAAAGTAATATGTTCAGATCTTTGGTACGTTGAAGCAACTCAAGCCAATGCTGTGAGTAAATTTGACTATGTAATTCAGCATTCTGATTGAAAAAAGTTCTCTCTATAACGGTTATCCTCTTGGTTTGTTCCTAATACCGGTATAGACAGACTCTCTTTATAACAGTGTCACTCGTTATAGACAGATTCAACTGCATGCCATTTATATATATCTTATTTAACAGAGAAGCACACAGACAAGGACTAATTTATGGCATAGCCTTTGCTTTCTCAGAAGCTGTCATCTTCTTCATTTACGCTGCAGCCTTTCGCTACGGAGCATATTTAGTTGGTGAAGATGTTATGAATCCAGCAAATGTCTATACGTAAGAATTAAATGGAAAGCTTCTGCAAAAGAAAACTATAATATAGCTATACTTTTTATATTTAGAGTCTTCTTTGCAATTTCATTCAGTGCAGTTTCAGTGGGCCAAGCCACAAGCTTTATACCAGACTATACCAAAGCCAATTTAGCAGCAGCTCTTATATTCCACCTTATGGAATTAAAATCATCAATAAATCCATTTTCAACTAGAGGACTTAAACCAAAAATAGAAGGACAAATTAGTTTTAATGATGTTTACTTTCGTTATCCAAGCAGACCTGCTTTAGTTCTACAAGGACTCAGTTTTACAGTTAGGCCTGGGCAAACTTTGGCAGTTGTTGGTGGAAGTGGTTGTGGCAAATCAACCATTGTGTCACTCATTGAAAGATTTTATGATGTAGCTAGTGGTCATGTGGTAAGACTCTAAGACTTAAATACTTCTATCAGCTAACTAATAAAAATTTACTTTATATTATCTTAAGCTAATTGATGGATATGATGTCCGCTCATTAAATGTTGAACATCTAAGAAAACATATTGGGATCGTGACACAAGAGCCAGTTTTATTTGACTGTACAATTAGAGAAAATATTGCTTATGGCTCAATTGATGATTTAGTCACGGACGACATGATTATTGAAGCAGCTAGCTCAGCAAATATTCATAGTTTTATAACAAGTTTACCACAGGTATAAAAATATTAATAATTTCCTTCTTTAAATATTTTACTTAATGTTTTTTCTATCAGGGATATGAAACACTAGTTGGAGAAAAAGGTATTCAACTAAGTGGAGGACAGAAACAGAGAATAGCTATTGCTCGAGCGTTAATTAGAAAACCAACAATATTATTACTAGATGAAAGTACTAGTGCTCTATCAGTAATTGATGAGAAAATTGTTCAAGAAGCTTTAGATAAAGCAAGAGCAGGACGCACCTGTCTAATTATTGCACATCGTTTGTCAACAATACAAAATTGTGATTCTATAATTGTAATACATAAAGGGAAAGTTGCTGAAATAGGAACGCATGAGCAATTAAGAGTTAGGAAAGGAATCTATTATAAATTAACACGACGTCAACAAATTAGTTCACTAAAATTTCTTTTACCATGCTCTGTATTTATTTTACAATTTATAGAATAGCTTTTTTGTATATAAATCTTTATAAAAGAATAAATATATAAATTCTTACACAACAAATTTTGATATATATTAAAAGAGTTGAGGCTTCAAGTTGCTAGAGATCATTGTTGGAAGAGTATTTGTAGAAGAAGAGTCATAGACGAGATTACCTTCTTTATCTTTGATTCTAACTCGACCATTCTTATATCGAGTTTCTTGTGACCCATCCTTATATACAACTTTTTCTGTACCATCAGGATAAATCCGTTTCTTAAATCCTAAACTTCCTTTATGAATTTCTTGTTGGCCATTTGGAAGACTCATTGTACGATCTCCATTTGTAGCTATATTAATAATAGTCCCATCTGAGAATGTACATTGCTCTCGTCCATCTGTATAAATAAATTTCACACAGCCATTTGGAAATGTAATCTCGATTGTTCCATTTGGATTTCTTCGTTCAATTTGTCCACTACGAAAAAAGAAAGAATTATGTGAAAAATTAGTAGAGTAGTAGAGAGATAAAAATAAGTTGTGATTGATTTAAGACTTACTTTTCAAATTCAAGAACATCCAAACCATTTGGAAATGTTGTTTGCCAAGTTGAGGACTCTGCATAATAATATCTTATGATTCCACCTTCAGAAACTTCTTTGATATCTCCATTGACATAAAGTAATTCTGATTTTCCCATCTACTTTAGAAATAATTTTTTTTGTACCATTTGAGTAACAAATTTCTAAATCTCCATTTGGTAAATTAGTTTGAGAATCTATTTGATGATTATTATTTTGACTTGAATTTTCTATAATATTAGTAGACTGTTGTGAAAATGATTGAGTAGGCACTACACAAGAATCTCCTTTTTCATCAGCAAATTGTATTTTCTTGTTATTTGATTTTGACATTGAATTTTTACTTCTTGAAGAAGAATTTGACATGAGCATTTTCTTATATTTGATAATATCTTCTTCTAACTTTTTCTTGTCAATTTCCAATTCTTTAACTTTTTCAATTAATTTCTTCTCAGTTGAATTCCATTTGAGTGTTTTACGTTTTAATTCACATTCAATAGTTTTTATTGTATTTTTCAAATCTGAAATTTCTTGTTTTTGCTCATTGAATGTTTTCTGTGTTTTCTGAACGTCATCAGTTAATTTATCTAATAAATCTTTTTGTTTTTTATACATCTTTTTGGTTGATTCAATTTCTTTTGATTCTTCAATTTTATATTCTTCAAACTTTGTTACGAGAGTCATTCAATTCTTGAATTTTGTCTTCAAATGTTTTTCTTAGAGAGAGCATTATCATATTTTCTTCTCTTAATCTTTCTCTTTCTTGCTCCAATTCTTTTTCAAGCTTTTTATTTCTATTTGCTATATCTTCATCATCATCTTCTGAAGAAACTG
Organism: Oncopodura yosiiana; assembly: GCA_009869805.1. Taxonomy (NCBI): domain Eukaryota; kingdom Metazoa; phylum Arthropoda; class Collembola; order Entomobryomorpha; family Oncopoduridae; genus Oncopodura; species Oncopodura yosiiana. The sequence goes on along the minus strand of VCNE01000716.1, from coordinate 36,573 downwards.
TTGCAGCTGCAATAGGAGAAGAACGTCTTACTATGATTGACTTTTGTTGTCGTTTTGGAATTAATGCTCTTGCAACAGATGAGTTATTAATAACATTTTCAATTGTATCAGAATCAATTTCATCTTCTACTTTTTCATCATCTTCTGAACTATAATCATTAACATTTGGCAGGGATTTATTTTCTTCTACAAAAGATGATGGCGGTGGAGGAGATCTTAAATGATGACTAATTTCTTCTCTTGGATTATTTTCAGTTTCTGCAAATGTCACAGATTTCTTCTTTGGCCCAATATCTAATTTGTAATTACTAAATGTTTTAACAAATGAATCACTTGGTGTAAATACAGGATCTTTAGTTAACATTTCAAGGATCTCAAATATTTGTAGTTCACTGTCATCAACTTTTTCTTCTTCTCCTGAGGATGATGATTCTTCCTAAAAATACAACAAATATAAAGTTTATTAATATAAAGACCATAAAATAATAAAAATATTTATTCTAGGCTCTTACATCATTAATATTATTAGATTCTTTTGATTTCAACTTTGGCCAAATTGCTTCCTCTTCTTCTTCATCAGCACTACTTGCAATCTCAATATCTTGAACATTAGTGTCATCTCCTTCATTATCCTCTGCTTCTGACTCATTATCTGCTGCAAAATTTATTGATAGTGGTTGATGAAATCTTTTAGATTGACTTATTATTTCAGATCGTTGTATTCTTGATTCTGGAGTACAGCAAGAAGGTGATACTGACGTTGTTGTTGGCTGTGGTTCATTTGTTAAAGAGAAATTATTGGAACTAACTGAAGGAAGTGGAGATCGGACATTGGCAATTTCTGTAGTTTTGTAGAAACGCAGTAAACCACTTCGCTTTCTTAGAAATGGACGTTTAATTACTGGAGTTGTTTCAATGTTCTGGTCTTCCATTTTTAATTAATTAAGTTTAATAAAGTTTCTCACTGAAAAGTTTTCGGCAACAAACTAAAATAACAACAACATAAAAAGATCGTTGTTTCCGCTCGCGCCTTTAGCACTTTGCCCCAAAGTGAAAGTTTGTTTTCACTGAGGCCGCTTTCACTTTTCTGCTTTCTATTAAAAGTAAGACATTAAAAATTAAATAAAATTAAATTAGTAATTAAATATATGTCTTTTGGTAAATTATTATAACATTAACATGACTCTTATGAAATGATAAAAATAATAATGCATGCATGAGGCTTAAACTTAAGCATGAAGTATCAACTTTCTCCATGTTACATAATATTACATAACTCCAAGGTCAATGTTATCGATTACATAAGTTTTAGCACGTTGTACGACACATCGAATTATACGTGTAGCACTCATCTGGAGTTGTATATAAATAGAAGTTCACTCAAGTTTTTTTCAACAAGTTGGACATTATTAAAATTCCAATATGGCTAATAAAGATTTACATAGACCTCTACCACCAATTCCAGATCTAAAGGAATATGCCCACTTGTCAGAGAAGGAGCGGATGAATCAAGGCTTTCCTTATAAACCAGTGAGTTTAATAAATAGATAATTAAAATGTGATCTTAATTAACCTTTTTGATTTGTTAGGCCGATTCTCAATTATGTACAGACCGTGCTCGTGCAAGAATGCTCTGTCGTCAATTCAAGTATGTATAAAATAATAATAATGGTAAATATTTAATCCTAATGATGTTAATGAATAAATTTTTTTTCAGTGATTCTCCTTGGGACGATAATGAAGGCCGAGTTAAAATTCTGAAGGAATTATTTAATCCAAATTGTAAAGATAAGAAAATCTTTATTGAGCCTAGTTTCCGGTGCGACTACGGCTATAATATAAGTGTTGGAAACAACTTGCAAATGAATTTCAATTGTGTCATTTTGGATTGTGCTCCAATTACAATCGGAGATAATTGCTTGATAGCACCTAATGTGCAAATTTATGCTGCAACACATCCATTGGATCCTAAATATCGACAAGATAATGATGACTATTATGAATTGGCTTATCCTATTACAATTGGAAATAATGTTTGGATTGGAGGAAATGTCACCATCTGCCCTGGTGTAACAATTGGAGATGGTGTGAGTATTGGTGCAGGAAGTGTTGTTACTAAAGATATTCCTTCAAATTGTGTTATAGCAGGGAATCCTGCTAGAATTATTAGATATGTTCCACAGTAGAATAATAAAAGTTGTTAACAACATTCCTTGAAGAAATAAATTGTATATGATTTATTCCAAAGTAATTTCTTTTAAGAATTTGGAGGATTTTGAAATTTAAGTACAGATGGGTCAAACTCTTGACCTTTGAATGGAGATCCTTCAGCATTCCAGGCATTTTTCAACATATTTTCCATTTTCTATAATAATAAAGATTAAATCATATCATCAATCATCATCATCATATATTATAATAATTATTATTATTATCATCTAACTTACAATCTCTTCTGATGTTGGCAATCCTTTCTGCTTCTGTTCTTGATTCCACATCAATTCTTGAATTTTCTGCTGGTCATCTTCAGGTAAATCTTCCATTTGTCTTACAGCTTCAATGGATGTAGGATCTAATGGTTTTTCACCTTCCAATAAAGCAGTCCACCATCGTTCATCTTTCTTTTGTAACCATAAATGAATAGATTCTCCTGGTACTAAATTCCATGTACAATCTTCTTTAGAAATTGGATGAGTTAACTTTCCTTCCATTAGAACTTTATTAGATGCTACTAAAGTCACAGAGAGTTGACTACTTTCTATTTTGACATTTAGCTCTTTGCCTTTTTTCACATTTGACTCAATTGGTATTTTCACATCTAAATCTGTAATTGTTTGCGACCATGAGTAATTATCTAGGACTTGGCCATTGTAACAATCAGAAGATGTTGAAGAAGAAGGAGCTGTCTTCTTTTGACTACATGATGGTGTTGTTGATGACTTTACTTTTTCTTGTATTTGTTGGACTGGTTTGGTTTTGGAATTTTGTACAGTTTCTTGCCATTTCTTAAATTTTGTTAGGAGAAGTTGCTCTGCGTAGCCTTCTGGAAAACCGAATGAAGAACTTCCTTCAGTTGTGAGAGGCAAGAAAAAGTCGGTTCTGTATTCAATATTATTACAACAAATAACAATTAAAAAAATTATTGATATGCGACAATGTTGCAGCGACATGCTAAATGTTATTCTTATTTATTATTACCTCCTGGACAAAAATCCAAAAAAGTTGTCCAGTAACTTTTCAATATTTCCAGAGTTCACTAAAGCTGTAAATCAAAGCATTATTACAATTGATTAATTATATTTTCAGTAATTAATAAAAATAAATTATTTACCTCGTTCAAATGCGAAATCACTTTCCTCAGCCGCCATCGTTAATTAACGCGGGAAGAGAGAGAAAAACGAAAAGAGCAAAAAAAGTCAGTTGAAAATTCTTTCAAAAAAAGTTTTCTTTTTTATAATTTTATCAATTTTTTGGCAAAATGAATGAAACAAGAGTTAATCGAATTGTTCCACGTCCCATTACCACAACCAAGTCAACTTCCTGTGTAATATTTCAAAGTGAAACTGATGGAAAAAGTAATTTCAACGACCAACGAGATTTCCATGCATTTTGTAAGCAACGTGATATGTTCTACTCAATTAAAGAGACTTGGACAAAAAGTCAAGACACAAAACAAATTAGTAGTGTATTTCAAAAACAACCATCATCATCATCATCTTCAACAGCAATTCATAGTGAGAAATATTTAGTGAAACAATTATTTGATTTAAATTCAAGTGCAACCAATTTATCTCATTTGGCAGCTTTATTTATATCTCAATTTATTTTGGATGCCCTAGCAGAAAAGAAAGATCCAGAATTAATGAAGGATTCAGATATGAAGAAATTATATGAATCGAATCCATCAAAATTTCAACAATTAAATAATCGTTTATTAAAAAATCCATCAGAAGAAAATGATGATGCTCTGGCATTTCCCAAATATTTTATTGGCCTAGCTCAATTACATGAATTTAATCAACATGTGATTGATAAAACAGTTTATGATATTTCACAAATAGAAGAGTCACTTGATAGTGAAGAAATTACAGATTGTAAAGAAATTGTGATACTTATTAAAAAAACTTGTTTACTTGCTCAATTATTGGGTTATTTAGTATTTCTTCCATATAGAAATCTTGGACCTAATATCTCTAAATTATTTGAGCTTGGGATTTATACAACAAATATAGATAAAGAATCAAATATTTCTAAACAAACTAAAATCCGTTGTTATCAAAGTCCTCCTATTGATTTAGAAACTATTCTTGTCAATGCATTTTCTAGAAAAAGACTTGTTGTAAGTCTACCATGGGTTATTGAATTTCTTGTTCAATCAGATCAAGTGTCATTTTATTTACCATCGTATAAAAAAGTTTGTACATTTATTTGTTGTCTTTTTAAAAAGTTTTTAACTAGTGCTACTAATTCAAATATCATTATGCCTGCGTCAAATTTTAATTTTTTGAAATATTATTGTGATAAATTGTTGTCATTAAAAATATTTCCTAATTTAAAATCATTTTATGAAAGTGAGTCAATGGACAATTTGATTAAGAAAATCAGTTATAAAAAATACAGTAGTAGTAGAAGCAACAACAGCAGTAAGAAGAAGAATAATAGAACTACTAATAATAATGAAGAAGATGTAATATTTATTGATTCTCAAGAATATATTGGAAATACTTTAATTTCTACATACTTTCCACAACAAGTTTTTGACAAGACTTTTGAATCATCATCATCATCAATACCAACAACTTCACCTTCTACTCCTAATAATATTATTACTAATAGTAGTCGTAATAATAGAATTTCTACTAGACATATTACACCAATTCCAGCAGGAAAAACAAGACACTCTTCGTCTTCTTCAAGTTCAGCGTCGTCAAAAGATGTGAAAGTACAAATTGCTTTAGAAAATAGTTTCTTTAGTATGCATCCAGCTTCTGTAAAGAAAACTGTTGATTTCATTGCAGATAGAATAGCATCAAATTTTGTTAAGAAATTAAGAAGCTCAGTATATCCTGAAGAGAGAGCAAATTTTGAAAAAAATGTTATATTTGGTGAAGAAGCTGCTAAACAATGTCGAAAGAAAATGCTCTGTTTACTTGATGGATTTTCAATAGCAAAATGTGAGCAGTCGATACAAATTTTAATTGGTGATTCCATTAGTATTGGAGCTCTAGTTATTTGTGGTCAAATCACTTGTCGAAAGACTGAAGAGAAAGTTAAAGAATGGATTTCTACACATATTACTAAAGGTTAGTTTTTAAGTTTTTATATTTTAAGTGGTGTCTATAAAAATTAAGTAATGAATTTCTTTTTATCTCTTGTAGATATGTTTCCTGTTGTACCTGAAAATGCTACAGAAAATCAACCGAAATCATCCACTAGTACTTCTACTACTACTGAAAAAGCTTCATTTAGAAATCTCATTAGTTTACACAAGACTCTAAAGAAATTACATTTAGGTCAAAATATCGAAGAGAAAGTATTAGATGATATTTTACAAGATAAAGGAATTGGTGAGCAACGTAAAATATCAAATTCAATAATAGATTTAGCATTAGTTCTTGCAACATTTCAACCTGAATTGTTAACTAGTAGTAGACAGTCATCATTTGTTTTATATTGGACTAGAATATGGAATGAAAATTATATATTACTCTCACCAAAAAATCTTATGCTTCTTGCTCAATCTAAAAATCCTACAGAGTCATGGAATAAAATGGTGATATTTGCAAGATTGTTGATCAATGAGAAATTACTCAATATGTTACAATTAGAACAACAATGTGTTAATTTATTAAGACAAGATTGGCCATTAGAAGTATCAGTACAAATATCTAAATTTTTATCTCAAGTTGTTGGAAGAGATAAAAGTGACGAGACTGAAGTAATTGATTGGGTAGCTTGGTATTGTTCTAATGAACCTGACCAACCATTTTAAAAAGATTTATGTATATAAAAAAGTTGACTCAATAAAAAATAATTAATTTTATTAAAAAAATTAATTTATTTTCACTGAAAACCAAAAAAAAAATGATATTCAATCTCCAATAGCTACTACAGCGTAACAAAACTCATGAGAAGAAAAACTTTGGACAACTTTCTTTTTCTCTATTATTTAACATTGTTGTGAAATTGTCATAAACTCAAAAGATGTCCGACGAAGAAGATAATACTAATAGAATTTCAGAAGGTGAGGAGGAAGATGATGCTCCTCAACAAAATGATGATACTCAACAGCCAGCAGAAGTAGCAGAGACTACTGATGAGACAGGAGGTGGAAATGAAGAAGAATCTCAACCACCACCAGCAGCAGAAGAAGAAGTTCCTCAAGAAGAACCTCCTGCAGAATCCACTGAGCCAACAGCTACTGAAGAACCACAACCAGAACAAGCTGTAGAAGAAATTGCAAAGCCTGATGAAGAGCAACAACAACAAGGAGGTGAAACTACTGGAGAAAGTACTACTCAAGAAGCTCAACCAGAAGAAGTACAACAACAACAAACAACTGAACCACCACCAACTGTACTTGCTGAAAGTGAGGCAAAAGAAAATTTAGCAGAGCATGGAGGTGAACAACAAGATCAACATAGAGGAAGTGAAAGTGGTGAGCATGGTCCAAAAGCCAAAGCTAGTAGAAGACTTTCTGGTGTTGAGTCAAGAGCAAGACGACGAAAGAAGAAACATGGAGTGAATGGTGAAGAAGACGAGGAAGGTGGTGATACAGAAGAGGTAATAATAATAATTTAGTTTATTAGAATTATATAAAAGATATTTTTATGATATGAATATTTTTTTCTTTTATATAGGGCAGTGAAGAAGATGAAGAAACTGAAGGGCGTGGTAAACGTACAGAGTCAGAAACTGGAAAAGAAAAGGAAGGACGTAAAAGAAAACATTCAATTTCTGTTCATTTACAAGCAGAATTAAATAAACAAAAAATTCAAAGATATAAACAAGAAAGAGAGCAAAGAAGAGCTGGATTAGATACTCATCATTTTTATATTTTTGAAGCAGTAGCTGCTAACCTTGATTTAAAACCAAAAGATATTGAAGAATTTGCTATTGACTCTCCTGTTTTTATTGAACTTATTGAAAGTTTTTTTGAGAGAAAAGGAGCCAAATCAATTTTTTTTACATATCAAGAATCTGATCCGCCAGGAGTTGGTATGTTGTTATTAAATTATTATTGCTATTTATATAAAATGAAAAATCTCTTACTCTTGCTCTTTATTGTAGAATCTGGAAGACCACCACAACCATTGGCACTCAAAAAGAAAAGAATCAATAGACTTTTAATAACAAATGGTACAGATATTCCAATGACAGGAGTTTGTATGTATTTTCTACGAACACGTAATGATGTGAAAATCACATTGAAAAATATTAGTGATGAAATCTATTTTGGAATATTGGAAATCAAAAGAATGGATGAGCCAGGAATAATTCTTCAATCAGTTTATGATGCTCTTCAAACTATATTTTTAAAAAATCTTAAATATAATTTAACATGGATTTCAATTCCTGATCCAGAAATGGCAGCTCAAATTCGTCACAAGTTTATTACATCTGTTGATCACTATGCTGAATTTATAGCTGATTCAAAAAGAGATATTTCAAATCGTCTAGATTATCATGAAATTGAAAGTATGAAAGAGGTTTTGAAATTAAATTTAAAAAGTTCTGAAGATGTTATAGAAGCATCAAGAAATCCTGAAACTGTAGCTAAAATTGAGCATGCTGTTATTGTGTACTGTACAAGTATTGAAAAAGTATTGGCATTATCAAAATTAATGAGAAAAGAAACTGATCAAATGGGACCATTAGCTGAATTAGCATATTGGAGAAATCTAATGGCTACAATGTGTTATATTATTCAACAAGTTCAAGAAGCAACATTTGTTAATTTTATTCAAGTTCTACTTTATGCTAAATCAAGAATTTTACGTAGATGGAAAGATGTTGATGCAAGAGTCACTGATGAATTTCATGAAGCAAAAGATAATGTTAGATATATGTATGCTTTAGAAAAATTTTGTCAACCTTTGTATCAATGTGATCCACCAGCAATGATTGAACATATTAGTAGTATGATGTATACAATTCGTACTATTCATACAACATCAAGATATTATAATACATGTGAAAAAGTAACAGCATTACTAGTTAAAATTAGTAATCAAATGGTTCAAGCATGTAGAAGATATCTTACAAAAGATGGGACAGAAACTGTTTGGAATCAAAATAAAAGAATGATGGTTGATAAATTAAATAAATGTATTGAGCTTTATGAAACATATCGTGGATGTTATCAAACAACAAAAGCTGAATTACAAGAAAATCCTGAGGGAAAACGTTTCAACTTTTCTGAAAATCATATTTTTGGACGCTTTGATATATTTTGTGAACGATTGAAGAAAATTATTCAAATTGAAGAAATTTTTGAAATGTATCAATTTGTTCATGGTAAGAAACATTATTAATTATTATAATTAAAATCTTGCTCTATAATTACTAATTCTTTTCTTTCTCTTCTTTCAGATTCACATATTGATGGATTAGAACTCATTTCTCTAAGATTACTGAATCTACAACAAAATATTTCAGAAAAAACTTATGATGCATTAGAATTTCGTCAACCAGATTTTGATAATGATTATGTTGCAATTCGTAGTAGTATTGATGATATACAAAAAACCTTGGAAGCTTTTATGGATAAATCTATTGAGTCATGTTCAACAGCAATGCATGGATTAATATTATTAGAAAGATTTGAAAATTTAAGAAATCGTTGTTTAGATATTGAAGGAAAACAATGGTGGTTATATCAATTTTATCACAATGAAATTGATATGATACGATCTATTTATGAGAGTGAGAAAAATGAAACACCAACTCCAAGAGGATTTCCACCATTTGCTGGTAAAATCGCATGGTCTCGACATTTGTATCGACGATTAGAAAGACCAATGAAATGGTTTGAAGAAAAAACAAAAATATTACAAAGAGAAGATGCTAAACCAACAATTAAATTATTTAATAATTTAACAAAAAAATTAGTCTTTTATGAAATTTTATTTCATGATTCATGGGTTAGACAAACAAATTCTATTTATGATGCATTAGAAGCTCCTGTCCTTACATTACGTGGAAATATTAAACAAGAATTGGTTCTTAATTTTGATCCATATTTTCGACAAGTGATTGAAGAAACTGAAATCTTTCGTAAATTGGATTTAGAAATTCCAGATGTTGCTCAAATTGTTTATTATAAACAAGACAAATTATTTGACACATATGAAAGACTTAAAAATCTTCTTGACAGATTTGTTGCAATTAAAACCAAAGTACCAGGAGATTTAGCTGCTCTTATGAGACCACTTGTTAAACGTGTTGAAAAAGCATTTATGCCTGGAATCTCAAATGTCAATTGGACCTCATTAAAATGTGAAGAATATTTTAGATTTATTGATACAAGACTCACAGAATTGGAAGAAATGTTGGGAAAAGTTCAAGATATTATTGTTCCAATTAAGCAATGTTTATTTGATGTTGCACATACAATGATGACCAATTTTCCAGAACATAGAGCCATGCCAATTGCTGAATATATGGATCGTATTCGACATTATGGTGTGATTGTAGCCAAAGATTTAGAATATAAATCAAGAACATGTGAATCTTCTGTTATAGAATTAATTAATATATTAATTTCATGTAATGATATTGATGTACCAGAAGAATTATTATTTAGTTGGATGAATCCTAATTTACTCAGCAGAGAACCAGCAGCACCAACCAAAGGTCAACCAACATTAACTGGAATTGCATTATTAGCTAGTCAATTACCATCAGCTGTCAAAGAAGAATTGGTTCATTTACAAGAGGAAGCCAGACATGTTTTTAGTTTTTATAGTCAAAAATTTATTGAAGCACTTCAAAAAACAACAAGACTCACATTAGATTTATTACGTCGTCGTACAGAAGAGCCACAAGTATCAAAAAGAAATGCTGAAAAGAATCTTAATAGAGTCCCATTATTTCAAGTTGATTTAGTATTAGCAATTCCAAATATTCAATTAAAACCATCATTAGAAGAAGTTCAACAAATTTTAAATAGAAGTGTACAAATGATTGTTGAGACATTGAAAAGAATTGTTATTTGGGGACAAAATCGTCGTCAATCATTTGATTTGACACAAGATTTACCATATTATAAAGATCCTACACAAGATCAACAAAATAATCCAACAACAGCTCCAGTTGTACCATATAGTAGACTTCAAGCTCAAGAAGATTTGGTTCGAGCATCAATTCAAATGGAGAATTTAAATGCTAAATTAAAAAATTGTTTTAAACCAGTCATGGATTATAAAGATATTAGTAAAATGGTACTCATGATGCAAACAACGGCTCATCATGCCAAACCTAAAGTAACTCAAATCATTCAACAATATATGAATTATAATTATTTATGGAAAACAACCAGAGATGAAGAAATTAAAACAATTGTTGATAGTGAGCCAGTCATTACAGAAGTTGCTTCTATAGTTCGTGGATATAATGATTTGGAAGATGATATTGAAAATATTCAACCATATCATCGTATTGGTTTATTAGAAATTACTACATCTGAACTTAAGCTTGGATTAAATGTTGAAATCAAAGAATGGAAAACATCACTTTGTCGTAATTTAAGTGAAAATTATAAAATCAAAGTGAATGAAATTATAAAATTTATTGAAGAAACTAGTAAAGATCTTGATGGTCCAACAAAAGATATGAATGATATTCGTATTATAATGGGTGTATTATCAAAAATTCGGGATAAGTTTATTACTTATGAAAGTCTCTTAACACCAATAGAAGAATGTTATAGTTTTTTTAATACACAAGGATATAAAGTTCAACCAGAAGAAGCCAATAGAGCTGAAACATTAAGACTTAATTTTAATAAGTTACAAACGAAAGCATTAGAAGTTCAAGCAAAAATTTGTAGTGTTCAAGAAATGAATAAAATAAAATTACTTGAGTCTATAAATAAATTTCAATTGGATTTGAAAAAATATGTTGAAGATTATACTAGAAGTGGACCAATGATTGATGGTCTTGCACCACAAGATGCTTCAGATCGACTAATTACATTTCAAGATAAATTTGATGAATTATGGGAACGTTATGAATTATTTAATTCTGCTGAAAAATTATTTGGATTTATACCAAAAGAATATCCTCAACTTCATAGACTTCAAAGAGAATTAGCTCTACTTCAAAAATTGTATGGATTATATAATGATGTTATGAGATCTGTTAATGGCTATTATGATATTCGGTGGTCTGATTTGGATATTATTAAAATTAATCAAGAATTGACTGAATTTCAAAATCGTTGTCGTCGTTTGCCAAAGGCTTTAAAAGGTTGGTAAATTCAATTTACTAAATTGTATATATTTACCTAATAATCGTTTCTATTTTTTTAAACTAAACTTCTAGATTGGCCAGCATATTTAGAATTGAAAAAGAAAATTGATGATTTTAATGAAACATGTCCATTACTTGAAATGATGAGAAATAGAGCCATGAAGGACCGTCATTGGGAAAATATTGGTGCTGTTGTTAATCGTCATTTTGAAATTGAGAATGAGAGTTTTAGTTTAAGTAAGTTGTTGTTACACAATTATAGTATTTACTTTGGGATAATAAAATAAAAATAAATATCATCACATTTTTATTTTCTTCTTCTTTTTCCAGAGAACGTAATGGAAGCTCCATTATTAAAATTCAAAGCCGACGTAGAAGATATCTGTATTGGAGCTGTTGTTGAAAGAGAAATTGAATTGAAATTGAAACAACTTGTATTAGATTGGTCAATTGCTCCACTGACATTTGCTCATTTTAAAAATCGTGGAGAATTACTATTAAAAGAACAAGATACATTAGACATAATGTCACATTTGGAAGAAGCTCTAGTCCTTCTTAATGAATTGTTAGCCAATCGCTACAGTGTATTGTATAGACGTGAAATTTCATCTCATATCACTGATTTTGAAACAACACTACAAATTCTTCGTGATTGGCTCACTGTACAAAATTCATGGGTTTATTTGGAATCTCAGGTAATGAATTTTAATAATTCTCTAAACTTGTTTGTTGTTAAACCTTTTTCTCATTTCTTCCCTGTGTCTGTAGTTTGTTGGAAGTGGAGAATTGACAAGACAATTACCATTGGAAGCTAAGCGTTTTGGAAATATTAATCGTTCATGGGTTCGAATTATGAGTCGTGCTAGAGAAACTCCATTGGTCATTGCTTGCTGTATTGGTGATGAGACAATGAGTCAAGTCTTACCTCATTTACTTGAGCAATTGGAAATCTGTCAAAAAGCATTGGGCGAATATTTGGCTGCAGTTGAAGCTGAGCAAGAGGAAAAGAGAAGAGAAGAAGAGAGAAAGAAGGAAGAAGAAAAAGAGAGTAAAAACAAGAAAAAGTAATTTAGATTTAAGAGAAAATGAATCTAAAAATGTCAATTAACTAATTGTAAAGAAAAGGAATAAAAGGAAATTAAAAGTATATAATATAAGAGGCAAGTTGAGACTTATGTCAAATCATCATTATCTTATGGCAATTTATTAATTTGCATCTCAATCATCTTATATATTAATGTAAATAATTAATAATTATTTATAAGCATTCATAGCTTAATTAGGCTAACTAATTACGAGCAATTAAGAAGACTCTTTCTGAAAAACTAAATTACATACTCAACTTATGGCGCTAACATTTAAAAACTTTCATCTGTTTCTGTATTAAAAAAAGTTTGCTTTTTCATCATCATCATCAGCAAAGGATTAAAAGATTTTGTTTTTACTTATTAATAATAATTAAGTTGTTGTGTACAGTTGTGCTTTTAAGTGCCCAATTTTTTGTTGTCTTGTGTCAACAGAATTATATTTGTTATTGAAATTCAAAAGTGTAAAAGAAAAAACAATGTAGCATAAGTCAATGTTAACTTGCGGTCTATAGATTGTGTTATTAAATCATCACTATAAGTAGTTTAAAAGTAAGTATTTTATTTTGTTTACAGGTAGATCAGTTATAGCTAAATCATTTTTTTGGCATGACTAACAAAATTGAATAAGAATTCCAATTTTAGTGGCAGGAGCAAAGTTAATAAAAAGTTACCCCTTTTTTGCTTCAAACTTGATCCCCTGTTTATTAGAGAAGACAGAGAATGAAGAAGAAGTGTATGAGTGTGCGGTGATGTGAGTTCTCTCTCTTCAATTTCATATAATATGAACGTAATGTACACATTGTGTTGGTGGTGGTTGCAGAATTTCTCTTGCGTTTCGTGTCATTACCCCCTTCTTCACTTACTCAACGTTATAGAACAAGTTAGAGATTTTATATATATACCATACTGAAGATAGATAGAGAGAGAGAGATTGTCTATTTTGCACAGAAACTTCAGACACAAGAAGAATTACATTCCATTCCCAACATATTAATGAGGGTTAGGTTAGTATAGAGGGATAATCCTGTTATATTAGCATGAGTACATGGTGAATGACTCTGTGTCTGTTTTTACAGCTTGTTCCAAATAATCAATTTAATTTTGACAATTTATTTCACTATTTTGATAATAATTGCAACAAGTGTAGTACATAGTAGAGGTTTTTTTATATAGTAAAATACAATGAGAAAGATTATAATTGGTTACAAGTAAGTACAACAACAAGTGAAGAGAGAGACAGTTTGGGTTAATGCTAATTCATTTTGTTAAGATTAACAGTTATATAATATAAAAGTTATAATAATAATTCTTAATTATTTTTAATTGTTGTGTAATCCCTAGGTAATCTTCTAAGACGAAAGAGAGTTGCTCATCGTTATACAAGTGCTTTTTTGATTGAAGAATGGAATCTTGATTGATTGTGAATTTCATCTTTAAAAAAAGTATCAAACTCTGAGTCAAATATGATGGAGGTTGATGTAATATTGAAGAAAGGTAAAAGAGGAGCTGGAGCATATATTCAAGCTGAATGTTCCAGATCATCAAGACCAGAAACTCTTAATAAATTACTGGAGTGTTTATTAGACCCATTAAAATCTATTGATGATTGGGATACAATTGAATGGTGTAGATGGCTAATGGCTGGTGGTTGCACACCCGATGAATTTACGAATACTGTAAGAAGATATGACAATGCAACAACATGTAAGTGATTTACAATTATTATTTCAATCAAACAACTCTAAAATATTTCTTATTTATTTATATATATACAGGTGGATTAGTTTGGACTGCGAATTTTGTTGCATATCGTTGTAGAACATGTGGCATGTAAGATGATGGATAATTATTTATAATGTTGGAATATCCGACATATCTTTCTTTCTGTTTTTTAGATCTCCATGCATGTCACTTTGTGCTGAGTGCTTTCAACGTGGAAATCATAATGGTCATGATTTCAATATGTTTCGTAGTCAAGCTGGAGGTGCTTGTGATTGTGGAGATACTAATGTAATGAAAGAATCAGGATTTTGTTATCTTCATGGGTATGTGCTTTTTGAGTTTTTCTATAAAAAAGTTTCTTCGTATCGTAATCATATTTGAATTTTGAATTATTAACAGACATCAAAAGACACCGCCTCAAGAAAATGATCCATCAGCTCCTCCAGATTTACTGTAAGTTTTTTAATAGATTAATCAACAACTACTAAAACTAATTATCTTCTTTTTCTTCATGTTTTTTTAGATGTGTTGCAAATGCAATGATGCCTAAATTGATCCTACGCTTAATTCAACATATGAGAGAACATAGTACATCACTAAATGGATTTCTTGGTGCAGTTCTAACTGCTGACAAGTTTATAACTATGTTACATGAAATGTCTAGTATGGGTGCAGCTATGAGACATGTAATGACTCATACTCTTACTAATCCTCAGGTTAGAACTACAATAAATAAATAGTTTATGAGAGAAATATTACAACTTATTGTATTCGTTTAGGTTTATAAGTCTCTTACTGAAGTTGAAGAAGGTTCTGTAGATCAATCATATTATGAATTTATGACAAGAACAAGGAAAACATATGAAGAAGCATTAACATCATTACCAAATCCAGAACCACCTGAAGAATATAAAGATATTCCATCATTACAAAAAGTTTTAGTTCATCGAACATTTTTAGAAGAGTTGGTATTTTGGACTGCAAAGTTTGAATTTCCACAAAAAGTTGTATGCCTATTACTAAATTTGCTTCCAGATGTTGACTATAAGGTAAATAAATAAATGATAATTTTGTAATTATTATACATCTTACTAATTTAATTTATTGATTACAGGAAGCGTTTACTCGAGCTTTTGTTCTACATTATAGTAGAATTTCACAACTTTTAGTTCGTTCACAAGATCCTGATATGTTGTCCAATAGAGTTGTTCATGTCTCTGTCCAATTATTTTCAAATGAAAAACTTGCTCTTAGAATGGCAGAGCAAATGTCTCTTTTACATGTGATGGTTATAAGTCTTCAATATATGATGAGTAATATTTGTAGTCGAAGTACACTTCATGACAAAGATAAAAATTCTCATAGAGTTGTGGATTGTGGACATGTAGTAATGAAGGATCATTGTTATTGGCCATTAGGTAAGTCAATATTGTCAATTCATCATCATATAATAAAGATAATACTAAACCCTCGTTGTTGTTGTTTTTTCTCTTACAGTATCAGATTTAAATAATATATTGTCACATAGACCTGTTGCTCTAAAATTCTTAGAAGATGATGGACTTATTCAAATGTGGTTTTCATTCTTGTCCATGTTTCAAGGAATGAATGTTAATCATCGTGAAATGAATCAACATATTGAATTTGAGCCAACAACATATTATGCAGCATTTTCAGCAGGTATGTATACTTAAACCTTTTCAAAAGATAAACTCCTATTTATAAAATTATCTTTATTTATAGAATTGGAAGCTAGTGCATCTCCTATGTGGGCTCTAGTAAGTCATCTTCGAGATTCAAGTACAGCTCATTTAACAAGAAATCTTCTTCGACATTGTCGACGACAATTAATTGAATGGCTAGATAATGTAAACTACTCATCGGTATGTTACACTATTAATAATAATAATATGAATGGATGAAATGTAAACATTTTTTTCTCAATGTATTTATAGAATGATCCACAAAGTTCAATGCAAGTGTCTTTTCATCTTCCTCTACATCGTTACTTTGCTGTTTTCCTATATCAAGCAGTTAGAAATCAAGGATTATCTTTAGCTGAACTCCTACCACCACCAAATGAACTTAAAGCAATGACTGTTCATCCACTACGAATTCAGGCAGCATTTTATGAAATTATTAGTGGTTTATGGGTTCGAAATGGACTTCAAATTAAAGGACAAGCAATGACATATATTCAATGTCATTTTTGTAACTCAATGGTGGATGCTGATTTGTTTTTACTACAAGTGGCTATGATGAATTTACATCATGGCGAATTTCTTGCATCTGTAGTTGACAAGTAAGGAATAGAGCATATGTTGCTTTACTACAAAATTACCTTCCTATCGTAAAATTTCACTTGAGTGATTTTACGACTTTTCAGTTCAGTTTAGTTTATATTGAAAATGGCGTAGAAGAGAGTAACTCTTAATACATAAGAGTAGTTGAAAAAAAATTCTTTATCTTTCTTGTTGTAGTTCTTGATTCTCTCTTCTAAAGTAATTATAATTATCCTTTCTTACAATTTTTTTATTCTGGATTTGATTCAGGTTTCACATCACAGAATCTTTAAGCATATCAAGTACAATAACCAACTCATATTTGGAACCTGATTATGAAATGCTCATGATGGAAAATTGTTTAATATTTCTTGCCACATTGACCTCAACACGTACAGCAATTGGAATGTCAGATAGTGATTTAGTTACATTGGAAATGATTACTCTTCTTTGCATGGGAGATAAAACTCATAGCCAGTTAATGGAGCTTATGCCTGAAAGGTGTGGAAATTGTTCACAATCCAAAGATTTTGAAGCTGTTTTAGCAAAGGTATAATAAATTGTCATTTTATTTCTTAAAAACTTTCGTAAGTAGTAAAGGGCTTTGAATCAGAATGACTTTTCTTCTCTTCTCAAACTACCATCTCAACTCCTGTTTCATTTTTCTTTTACTATTATATTATACTTCGTTACACTTGAAGTAACATGACATGAAGAAGAAGAAGAATAGTATAAAGTATTACTATATAAGTATTAAATGCACAAACTACATGGACCAGAACGATGCTTATTCTTAATACACTGGACATACTAATTAACACTTTGACTTGTATAATAGTAATGTCTTGATTTATTTATATAATCTCTTTTGATTTTTTGTGGTTTGCGACTATTACTATTATTCTGGTTTTCTCTCATCTTTTCAAAAAAGCGATGAACTCTCTTCTAATTTTTATTTGTTTGTATCTTATATTTTTAAAAACTTTAGGTTGCTGACTATCGTGCACCAAATTTTGAGTCAAGTGGAAATATGCTACAAGGAATGTACGTGCCAAAATCATTTATATGGGAAACAATATATGATCCAATTTATATATTGTTGAGAGCTGTTCATCGAAGAGATTTTCAAACGTCAATGGACAGATTTACAGAATAGTATGTTAAACAACAACATTCTCAATGCTTATGTAATTTGTATTAATTTCCTCTTTTCTCCTTATTTCAGTGCAAAACAATCAGGAAAATTTAAAGGAAGTGGAAGTCCATGGCCTCCGTTTAGAATACCAAGTCAAGCATCAGCTCCATATAATGATCCAAGAAATATATTACTCTCTAAAGTTTTACAAGGCTTTATATTTGTTATTTTCTATAAAGCTGTTCATACAACAGTGCTCTCTGACCAAGTCGTAGCATTAGCTGTTTATTTATTAGAAATGGCAGTGAGTGTATGTGATACAAGTTATTTTGGTCCACAAGTAATTTCACCACATCAAGTCAATTATGGTAGATATGATATGGATTTTGGATCTTGGTACTCTACAGATTGTTTATTAGCTAATCTCAGAACAGAAGTTGACTCTGTTTTAGTTAAGCCATCACCGCATGTTATTTCTGATTCTTCTGATGATATCAGTGTTGATGAAATGGAAGTTGAAAGCTATGATGGAGAAGTTGACATGTTTGAATCTTATGATTCACTTGTTGGTTCTGCAGATTTTCATATGAGTGATTCTGTTCCAATTGCAACACCACAAGCATTAGCAATTATGCCATCAAGTCATGCAGGTATGCATACTTGGCATGAAGGTAATAATAATATAAAATTAGACTAATTATTATCATGTTTAATATTTATTATAATAATAACTTTATTTTGTTATTTTATTAGGAGGTGGAAGTAGAGTTGAAGAACAAGCAACTACTGGATTAAGATTAGATGAAGCTCAAAGACAAAGAGGATTACAAGTTGTTTTAGCT
Organism: Oncopodura yosiiana; assembly: GCA_009869805.1. Taxonomy (NCBI): domain Eukaryota; kingdom Metazoa; phylum Arthropoda; class Collembola; order Entomobryomorpha; family Oncopoduridae; genus Oncopodura; species Oncopodura yosiiana. The sequence continues at coordinate 18,032 of VCNE01000716.1, read as the reverse complement.
CCAATTAAACCACTTGCAACATTACATCGTAAAGAGCTGATTGAAAGAAGTTCATCAATGAGTGGAAGTCAAGCACCAGTTGAAGTGATGATAAATGAAAGTATATTAAGTTTATTGCTCAAATTACATAGTAAACTCTCTGGTGCACCGGACTCTTATATACCGTTTTGGGAAACACCTGAAGCTCAAAAAATTATTAATGATGCTAAATCTGGAATAGATAATGGTTTAGAAATATTACCAACTTGTACATCAACAAATAATAATTCAGACTCTACAACATTTTCATATGCAAAATTATATGAATTAGTAAATAATATTAATGGAGGAAAAAATAATTGTCGAATTGGTGATGGACCACATTTTATAGGAAATATTTTAGACACAATTGCCTCAAAAGATGATGCTTGTCTTGAGAACTTAATTGTAATTCGTGAAAAATTATGGCCAAGAGTTAAAGAGGAAGATGAAGCATCAACAAGAGCTAGAGAAGAGAAAGAAAAAGAAGAGAGAAGAAGAAAAGCACGTGAAAGACAATCAAAATTAATGGAAGAATTTGCAAAGAAACAACAAATGTTTATGGCCAGAGCAATGACAGAAGAATTTAGTGAGGAAGCTTTATCAAATGATAGAGATAGTAATTACTCTTATTCAAATGATATGAATAGCTCAACTGAAACTATTAAACCAATGGAATATGATTGTGTTATTTGTAATCAAACAAGTGCTAGTACACAAGATAATCCTATAGGACTAGTTATACTTTTACAATCATCATCAGTTTTAGGTCATAGAAGAAAACTTGGTAGTAAAGTTCAAGTACTACCAACAAATGATTGTGAAAAAATGGATCTCAATAATAAAGAAGATAGAATGGCATCAATGAATGAAAGACGGATTGAAGAGTATTCAAGACATTTTGATGATTCGAGTTGGTTATTGAGTATTTCTGCTGGTTGGGAAGGTGGAGTTCAAGTTCAAACTTGTGGTCATCATTTACATATGGATTGTTTGAAAGGATATTTATCTGTATTAAAAAATCAACAGAGACAACATAATATATCTGTAGATAGAGGAGAATATTCATGTCCATTATGTCGACAATTGGCAAATTCCTTCTTACCTTTATCACCAGAATTTGGAATAAGACAGTCAGCATTAGTTAAAGATAGAAAAAATTCACATGTACCTCTAACACCTGAAGCAACAGTGCCTGAAATTCCACCATCACCAGAATCCTTAATAGCCCTTGAAGTATTAAGATTATTAAGAGAGTCTCCATTTCCATCTGTCCCTTGTAAATTGATGGATGCAATGAGTAAGACTATGGAGGAGATGACAAATGCAACAATGCTCAAATATAGAACAGTAAGAAATATTAATTACTAATAATAATTAATACTATTAACTATTATATAATTTTCTTCTTTCTTACAGATAAGCAACTCAAAAAATACAAATAGTATATTACTATTTGTCAACAGTATTGCAAGAACTAATTTAGAATTGGAATTGACATTACGTGGAGGAAGCTTGGTTTCAATTTCAAATGAACCACAACCATCAACTTCTTCTGCTCCATCAACAATTTCATCATCTTCTGTATCAAAGCGTTCATGTATAGTGCCACTATTGAATGTATTAGGAGTTCATTATAAAATTTTGTCAACCGAACCGTGTTCACCAAAAATTTGGGAAAGAATTTTAGGAATAAGATTCCTTCCTGATTCATCTCTAGTTTCTTTAATGGATAAAGAAGTACCGTATTTGCTCAGAGATCCTGTAACAACTCTTTTACATCTTTTAATGCAATTACCAATGCATGTTGACCTAGGTAAGAAGAATTATAGAGAGTTATATTTTTGTTTAATATAGTCAAAAATTTATTTTATCTTTTTTTGTCAACAACAGCTTATTTCACAAGTATGGTTCAAGGAATATATAATCTTGTCTACATCCAAATCCTCTGTGCACTTGCTTGTCGTCTATCAGAGAAAGAGAGAGAAGACTGGAAAACCAAAGCCGCTCTTCAACCGACTGATATAAATCAAATGTATTATTTACTTGGTACAGTTATTCGCTATTTGGACAAATCATTATATATCCCTGACTCTGATTATGGTATTATGGACACTCATTTTGCAAAATACAAACCAAGCAGCAGTAATAATAGTTCATCATCATCATCACCATCATCTACTAGTACAACTAGTATTGCAAATAACTGTTCAGAAGAAGAATTGGAAGCTCAAGTGGAATTATATTTACTTCCTTATCTTCGTGTAGCTGCATTATTACGTCATCATATTTATGAACAAGATTTGCCTTATATTTCATCAGCTCAACAAGAGTTTAGTAGACTAGCCAACTTTTTAAATTTAGGAAGTATTGCTTCAACAATTGGTAGTGATATTCAAGGTTTAAGTTGTACTACTCCTCCAGAAGAAGAAACAACAGGTCCAAGATTTCCTAATATAATGTCAAGTCCAATAAGAAGAAGAACTTCTGATGATGTTTCATTAATGAAAGCTCATAATTTTCTACAATGGATTTCGCCGACACCTCTCACAACTATTTGGACATGGTGTGAAGATTTAAATGGATTTATTGTTAGCTCAAAATTATCTGCAAGACTTTTAATTGATACACAACATACTTTATGGATTACACCAAAATTAATGGAATTACCAACTGCATATGATGTGATATTTCAATATTATCATAGAAAATGTAAGAATAAAAATATCAACAAGCAGCAATTTGCAATTTCTAAAATTTTGTATTCTCTTCATATTATTAGGTTGTCCAAATTGTAATCTTATACCGAAAGAACCAAATGTGTGTTTAGTTTGTGGTACACTTGTGTGTATGGTAAGTAGCAATATATTTGTTGGAGTGTTGGAGAGAGAAAGATGGCTAAAATATTTTAAATTAAATATTATTACAGAGAGATTCCTGCTGTAAACAACCAAATACTGGTGCTTGTGAAGCTATTCAGCATTCAATTGATTGTGGTGCAGGAACAGTAATGTATTTATCAGTCAATTCTTCAACCATTGTTGTAGTCAGAGGTCGTAGGGTAAGAATTTTATTATTATTAATTGTTGTTGTTCTGAAATATAAATATTTTTTTATGTCGTTTACTTTTTAGGCTTGTCTTTGGGGATCAGTGTATTTAGATTCATTTGGTGAAGAAGATCGTGAGCTTAAGTAAGTTTTTATAAAAATTATTATTATAGATTTTATAGCAATACTAATGTTGTTGTACTTTTATTAAATTACAGACGTGGAAAACCATTATTTTTGAGTAAAGAACGATACAATCTTTTACACTCACAATGGGTTAGCCACAGGTGAGATTGAATTTTTATTTATTTATTTAGACATGTGAAACTTATTTACTTCTTTTTTATGACAGATTTGATCATACAACAAGAAAATGGATTTGGCATCGAGACAACTTATAAATGTATATACCTCATTCATACTTTTAGCTGGTCTTTTACACAATTTAGAGAAAACCTTTTTGTAACGCAGTCTACTCATAAAATACGCAAGAAAAAAATATATATTGTAAAATATGTATAAAAATTATGATTGAAGAGAAAATATTATATATTAATAATAATTATTATTATTCACTAGCCCTTATAGTAATACAATGACTGATGTATAGAAAATAGTTAGAATTTGAAATAATAGGGATGTGGCTAAATCAAAATATATTCTATTCACTATGCCTCATAGCCTCATCACATCAAATATTATTACATGATATATTCGCACTCAAAAAAATTATATTTAGTTATATAAATTATACTTAAGTTAATGCAATTGTTACAGTGAAAATTGTCGTGTATATTTCTACCTCTCTGCCTTGTTGTTTTTCGTTGAAATACCTCCACATCATAAAAAAAGATATAAATGTATTTAATATATACTTCTATAATTTATTGACATTATTGATGAAACGTGTAGAAATTATTTATTATTCGCAGTATAATAATGTAGCATTGATTCAAAAAGATATTATATGAAGAAGTGAAATAAAATGAATTCAAAAGTGAGTTGTGTCATTTCACACTTTATGCATAGCTATGCATCACATCGCCATAGAAGAATAAATGCTTTTGATGGAAAGCGCGGAATTCAAAATCGAGAGGGAAGTAGTGCCCCGTTGCAGTTTGCTAAAAACTCACTTGCAAGACCACACACCAATTAAAGTTTTTCTTAATTAACGATCATTTGATCAATTACTAAAATATTTCTAATCATGAACTCTTCTGCTGTTGCTAATTTGAACCCTAACGCAACGGAGTTTGTTCCAGGATTCAATCAAAATGGATTTACTAATTCCTATCCAGGTAAGTTGATTTAATGCATGACGCAATACACAATAGAAAAAATATAGAAAAAAGGGTTACTGTTAATAATTAATACTAATTATTTATTTATTGTTTTATTAATACAGGACCTAGATTCATGACTTTGGCTCCTCAACAACAACAACAGCGTAATAATTTCTATCATCATCAAGGGCAAGGGCTTCAACAACAACAAATGCCAACATTGTTAACAAATCATCATCAAGTTCCACCAACTTTTTATCAAGCTCAAGTTCAAGCTCCTTTAATTCCGCAAGTGATGTTGTTAACAATGCCACAACAGCAAAATCTATCTTGTTTTCACCAGAATTGCCAATTGCCGGACCAAATCCAATTTATAAGATCTGTTCCATTGATGCAACAACAACAACTTGTTACTCAACAACTTGTTCCAAAATATCGTAATGAAAATGGTATGGGAAATTATGGAGATGTTTTGCCACCAAATGGTATTAAATTAAAAACTTGTATTAAAATGGTGTTTTAAGTATTGTTATTGATAATTTTATATTTTATTTATTTAGGTGAAGAAATGAATCCAATGAATCCAAATGCTGATGTTGATGAATATGTTCCATTCAATGGTATGAATAGCAGCTATGAAGAGCCTGAAAGATTTCATTATCAACCACATCCCGAAGGGAATTTATTAAGACCAATAATGTATCACCATCAACAACAACAACAACATAATAATACCCTCAATCCGTATGCAACAGAGTTCATTCCTAATAATAATTATTGAAAAAAATGTTGGATCTCAAAAGTGTTATGTACATTGTAAGTATATACTTTTCACTTAACAAAAAAAAGAAGTTTTTTTACATTTGTAGTTTGCAGAACTAATAAATAATTCAGATTTATCGTGTATCATAATATACACGATATACAGAGAGAAATTCAGTAAATGTGTTAATTAATTGTCGACATTTGACCGGAAATATATAACGTGTCATTGGTACTCAAGTACGACAAGGTAAAATAGATCATTTAAGTCATCGTCGCGTCGTCAATCCTCAAGTCAAAAATAAAGGCAAGGGCATCGAGTAAATTAGAATTAAAAAAGACGTACGTTGTTTTATAAAAATTCTCAAGAGTTTTAGTCAAGTGTGTAAATGCAAAGTCATCTTTAGCTAAACTTCTTGATTGCTCTTATCTTTTATTATAAAGTAAAAAACAACATTGACAAACAAAAGAGATCACTTCTCTCTCTTCTTTTCAAGGACTCTATAACTATATAAATAAATAAATAATACGCATCTGATTCTCATTGAACTTTTGCTACTTCTTGACTCATTGATGGATGGGAACTCACTGATTTCAATAGCATTAGTTTAAAACCACTAAGGTACAATAGATCCACTGCAATTCAAGGCGTCTTGTCTTTTTGTTCCCTTTTTAGCTTTGGTTTTTTAAACCATAACATTATCCTTGTTGTCTCTTTTTGTCTCCTTATACTCTTCTTGTTCCGCATTTATTTTTAAACAATTAGGTTAAGGGCATATATATTCTCTCTTCTATAGAACTCTCATAAGTCTCTTCATTATGACAAAAAATAATAAATTGTTGTCGCGCTCGTGTTATGAGATTTTAAGGGAAAATGAATGTTCTTCTTCAGGCCATCATTTCAATTTTTTCTACTTGAAATAAAAATGGCAAATTTCGCTATTACTTGCTAAAAGAACACATTTTCTCTTGAATGCTCATGATGATCTAACCTTTGACTTGAGTCTTGATGTTCTGAGTTTTTTTTTTACTCCATTGTTCAAAAAAATAAAACTGTCTCCATTTACTTTACATATATATACGTAATGTCTATATGATTTCTAGCCTGTAGCATATATAAGAAAAGGTCGTAACTTTTAGAAGCATTGTCAAAATTATTGTTTTGGTGCTAAAAGGCATATTTAGTACGTGAGAAGAGAAAAGTTTTCATCATTTTTTTCCAAGAATGGAGACTTTAGAGTCTATGGGTGGTATGGTATAATAAATTCAGAGAGAGAAGCTACACTCATATAACATTTGTCATAATATATTGTATATTAGAAATATTTCAAATTTCTTGTCTCTGTCAACAACATTTAATTGTCAAAAAAAGAGACCACAATTTAGTAAGTCAAACTCAGTGAAGCTAGAAATTCAAAAGAACAATAAAGAGCAACAATCTCTCTCTCTCGACAAATGCTACAATTATTATTACTATTACATGTAAATTGCTAACTACTCCTGACATTTTTCTCTCTTATGACTTCGTACACTATCATTAACTTTATTTTTGAGATTCATCACATCAATGAGTAACAACTAAAACATAACATATGAAACATTATATATACACAACATTTCATCAAATAACATCAATCAGCTTAGACTACGGAGAGACATTTTTTAAGACTTGTTTACATTTTATATAAAGTTTTCCTTTTTCTCATCATGATGATGGCTACCAAGTGGAAAGGTTAAAGTTCTGAGGATTTCCCTTCCTTACTTTACTCTTTTTTATATATATCTTCTGTATATACTTTCACGATTGATGACGACAAAGTCTTCTATAATGGATTTTTCCCATTTTCTGAAAATCTTTGAAAAACTTGTCTTTTGGGCTTAACTTGAGTAACATCCAAAAAAATAAAAGAAGAGGTCAATATGCGATATGGACTTGTGAGTTGTTGGCATTCTTACCAGAAATGAAAGAGAATTTCATCTTGTGTTTCTGCTACTACTGACACAGTACACTCATGAGAGACAAGAAAAATGAAATCAACAACATATATTCTTATATTATTATCTTGAGTGAGTCTCAAGTTAGCATGAAAAATAACTCTTTTTCTGATTCTTATCTTCAGATCCTTAGTTAAGTTGCAAGATTACATATGAAAGAGAAAAAGAGAGTCAGGTGAAGTGAGTCAGTAAGTGAGGTCATATCTCATCTAAACTCTTTTGGAATATCTCTTTTTATACACATCAGAGTTCATCAACAGTATATAAGTCAGTTGTTACAGTATGGTACTAAAACAAAACACTACGTAAATATAATAATAATAAAATGACCCATGAGTTTAATAAAGGGTTAATGTCCTATATTCACCTATTCTCTCTCTTCTCTTTCATCTTTCTACGGATTCTGAGCACTCTCAAGATAAAACATAACACAGAAAGAGAGAACATGTAATATAAATAAAAATAGTCTATGAGATTTTTTTTCTTAAAACAATCGTTTAATAATAATATAGTATTTGTATAATACATGTATAGTAACATTTAAGTACATTTTATGTATTCATCTCATGTGTTGTTATATGTTGATCTCTGGGAAGTATTATAAGAACAACACGTGTGCTTCTGTGGTCTTCGTCAAGTCTCTTTATAATAAAACTTTGTATTTAATTTAATTTCAGGTACTTTTATTGTGTATGATGTAAATGACGCATTGAACTCTCTCTCTCTAAATCTCCTTCATAGTGAGAGAGATGGATTAAGTTTTTTAAGGTAGATATTGGATATATAGTACAAAATAAAATTCCATGAACTCTACATCAGATAATGAGTATAGTATTTTTATAACAAGTAGTTCAGTAGTGTTGATGAATGTGAGTGATACAAGGATCTGTAATAAATATATTATGACATATAGTACCAGAATGATCTTTATAGTAAAGTGTCTATATATATCTATATATGTCTATATATCTATATATCATATTTATATATTATTGCGGAAATTGGCTGATATGATGACATATATAATTAAAAGAAGAGTCAATATATGTAAAATACTTTAGTGTGTTGACATGATTTATATATATACTATAGTAAAGGTATTGATCTATTTTGAAAAGCACCATGACCTAGTATTGGTCATTTAGGTAGAAAAATAAGATCTCATCTCTTGTGATGTAACCACACGGTACTATATAGCTCAAAAGGTTACTCATGTTAATTTTTTATTTTCCAATGAAGATCTACGTAAATGATACTATATAGTCATAGTATAAAGGCCATTAGTGTTTAAATAGCTTTCATAAAAAAATGCTCTTGTATTAGTATTCATCTCATTTTGACAACAATATGTGTATTCTCTGTCTCTTATTGCCGTAAAAAAAGGTATTATAAAAAGACACGTTGCTTATACTGTAGTATTATATACCTCAAGTTAGATGATATATGACACTAATTACATGCTTGTGTATAGTGAGACCACCTTTTCACTTTTCTTTTCTTATGTCTGTCTAAACCAAAAACTCTTTTGCTCAAGAAGCGATTCTTACATCCGCAGCCACACAAATTATCACTGGTGGTTATGTTTTTTATTAACCACCAAGAGTAATGATACACTCCAGAAGAACCAGATCATATCATCACATATTATTTAATTTCACTTTAGCTATGTAATTGTCCTTCTGGTAATTGTATAAACTCTCCCTTTTCTACACTTTGCCATCATAAAACTTTTTTTGCTTAAAAAAATGTTATATAAAACTCTATTTTGACTGTGACAATGTCTCAAATTAATCATCTAATCATTTTACAAGCTAATTTAATTGAATAAACAACATTGCCTTAGTTCAAAAGCTCATTTATAATGCTACAACTCATAAAGATTTCATCGTCTTGTCTCACGTCCTACGTACCATATTATAAAATGTCAAATACACATTCTCATTTTCATATAGTATCAACACTGATGATATTCATTGTTGTAAACTGTTTTGATGTTGTGATCGAGTGCCAAATAAAAAAGGGACACATTTAACCTAAAATAGAAAGACAAGTTTCTCACTTAAATGTACATCATTATCTATATGTTTTAGTATTTAAGTGAGATGAGTACAAAATATATATATGCTCTACATAAGGTCAGTGTCCCGTTAGTGTAAAAAATGCTACATTTTCTTCAAGCGTATTAAACTACAATTTCGATTATTGTAACTGCGATGCCAGACGAAGAGAACTTTTACTCTTATTTACTTATTGTTGTGGTGGTCATTTCCATTATCTTCATATAGTGAGATTACTATTATTTCTTTCGTAATAATAAAATGCACGATATATGTACTCTACGTAGTTTTATTCTTTTTACGCTTTTTTTGTGTTTGTTTTTAGTAGCGTTCGTTGGGTCTGTAGGTGAGTGTGCGATACGGTTGGTAGAAATCGAAAACGAGCATTTTCTTTCATCTTCAACACATTAAATGACTATTGTTGTTAAACACACTCACACACATCTTGTATATGGCATTGAACTCGACTTGTTCATCTGACCTAGTTTGAGGGCAAAGAGATCAAAAAAAGATGTGGAAGCTATCATCCATCTTTCAACTGAGACCTTAGCGTAAACTCTTTGAAACCAAAGATTTGTATATTGTTGCAGCTTCTTCTAATATACGAAAAAAAATTAAAATCAATCAATATAAAATCAAGTTGGAAGTTGACTCATTGTGCGCTGTTGGAAGTCTCACTTGAAGTTGCATATTTATGCCACAAGTATATATTTTTTATAGTCTATGTTCAATAATGTTTATGACTATGTTGTACTATGGTGGACCACATTAGGTTTTCAATTTAACTTGTTTATTATGTTTATGTAGATGAAAATCATCTCACGTTGCTTCTGAGTTGTTGTTATTCAGGAGGTTGATTAAAGTGGAAAAGTGAATCTATATGTATTTATTTCGTGACAATTATTATTAAAAAGAGTAGTAGACAGGTTGATAATATATTATTTAATTAGCTACCATGCAGTGTAAAATAAAGTGCAGAAGCTGGAATTTAATTGTTGACTATCACTTTACTGTTGTTTATTTTACAATTCAATTCAACACCTTGAAGACTTGATTTTAAAAACAAAATTAATTTTAAATGCTTCATAGTATAGAAAAGCTTTAAGTAATAAATGTAACAGAGTGTGAGTTGTATATTATTTTACATTTGTATTCACTTGATATTATTGACTCACTTGTCAAAAGTCAAAATGTTATGCAAATCATGTAGCAATTGACTTTCTCATCTTATACAGCAAATGACATGTAGGCCAATTACATCTTCTCTTTTGAGTAAGAAAGAAATCTACAAGATAAGTTAATTGGACAAATTAAACCGAGCAGAGAAAGCAAATATAACAAAAGTTTTTAAATGTAAATCATATTGTTAATTAACAGATGATGATACTTGTAATCTAAGTGATAAATCTCACGGCTAATTTAGTCAAGTATGAAATCGTTATGAATAAAAGAAGATCATGATGCTTCCTTCATCTTCAGCAATTAAAATATCATTTCACTTTCTATACGCTCTGATTGTAATCTAAAAGGCTTTAGATTCTAAGCTGTTTAAATATAGAAGTAGAATCTTCTTGCAAATTCCCATTAGCATTTTTTCTTATAGAAAATGAGTCACATTCTTTTAAAATGCTTTACACATTGCATAAATAAACATCCCACAATTCCTTGGGCATTTTCATACCTATTATTTTATACGACTCCAGGAGCTTCTCATATATTTGGAAATTATACATTTTGAAAAGAAGAATATTATGCAAAAACTGAACTAAAGCATTATATTATGTGTCATCTATAAACAATGAGCATCTTATTGCTGATGGCATTCTAGAACTCAACACGTTTGAGAGAGCTTTAGAAGATGAAACTCTCATTTCCATCTAAATTTTGGAAATCCTTCAAGAAAAAGTGAATCTTCAGGAAACATGTCACGTATCTACTTTTGTCATTAGTTTTTGATGAGTCTTGTGATTCTTCACTTGCGGCTTTTTCATGTCTCTCTTTTTTTTCTTACTTGCCTATAGTACTTATTACCATTATTATTTTCATTTAAAACACTGTACAAAATGTAAAAAAGTGTTTTTATGATGCTATATGAGAAATACATATATACGTTTGTAGGCGTCATTTTGTACCAAGTTTTTGTAACTCTTTGAAAGTTTATGACGAATTATGAGGAGATTTTAAAATTTTATGAATTGGTCATTGACTTTTTATTAGTTTACCTTTTTGCTCCAAGGAATACATATAGTACAAGACACAATGTATTTAGTTTTTAAAGTGTCTATAAAGATGAGTATTTAAAATGCTATAAACATTTTGAGTATATATTATACATTTCTCATATTTACACGTGAAGAAATATTCCATTAAATATTTTAACGATTCTACATAAGAAAAAGTCTCTCCCGTATTTTATGAATTATTTGCCCTATATTTCCTTCATATATATATATATATATATATATATATATAATGTATATTTTCGTCACAAATAATTTTTTGTATATTCACTTTCACTTATATTTACTATTGCCGACTATAATATCTCAATCTAACACTTAATATTCAATGAATATATATATATGCCATATATACTATATACAACAATTTTTTTTATTCTACTCATTTAATCATCGTCAACATCAGTCGTCTTCGTCAAAGTCACAAGGTGAGTTCCTTTTGTTATTGCTAAGCTATTGTATCATATAGATATACTCTCGCATTCATTACTTTACATTATAGGACTATAAGTGGTAGCAAAAATGTGTTATGCGGTTGTGGCAATAGTGAAGTAATAATTGTTGTTTCTTATCAACAATAGCTATATAGCCTTATACCTCAAATATAGAGCATAAGTACAATCTGTATATATATATATGCCAGGAGTCACAAGAGAGTAGATTGATGTTATACTGATGAGAGAGAGATGGATAGTAATAATGCTTCAGATGCTGCTCTAGGGCTTCTCTCTCTTTCACTATATCTTCTTTCAAGAGAGCTCACAAAAAAAATTTATAACCACACCCAAAAAACCAAAGTGTTTATAATGCAATCTCTACTATGTCTGTTGTACGGTACAAGTTGTGGTGGTTTTTTGCAATATTTTGATACGGTTAGGTTATACGATAGATATATAGTTATAGTGTTCATCTTGTAGATAGGGATTTTGTACATTGAGAACAGATTGTTGCTCTGATTATTGTTGGGCTTCTTTACGACTGGAGGCTGTAGGTTGATCTGCTTGTTGTATATAGAAATGCATCTGTACAGTGGTCGAAGGAATTCTAACAACTCACGACATAATAATATATAGTTATATATATATATATATATATATAGTTAAAGGTATATATGTCTCTCATTGAGAACTATTACATAAATTTGCAATTCATGATAATATCATGAAATCCAATAAATTAGCAAAATGACACTAAACCCTTGGCATTGTAGAACACGTAATTTAGACTATTATTTTATTGCACAATTAATTTTTTTCATTTATCCAGGTTTAAACATTAACTTTAGATTTATGTATGTGATGTCACTTTTGTGACTTGTGAGTCATCACTCAAACTCTTGCAGGAGATACGAAGAGAGAGACAACATGTCTTATAAAGTGTATCACTAACAGAAAAGCAGCGTGAGCATTTGAAGCCAATTATCTCACTAATAAGCTTGTTTTTCACTCACTGACAATTGTACAAAGAGTACATATGTAGTCAATGATGACAACTTTGGCAAAACATAAGACATCACACGACAACATTTCAACCTTCTTGCCAGTATTCAATATACAGTGCACTCTCTCTATAACGTAGAAATCTCAGTCTATGTTAATACATTGCGCTCACTCTATAACGCATTTGTCTATAACGGAAACCTGCCTATAACTATTTGACGGCATTTTACGAAAATTTATTTTGTCTATAACGTAAATCAGCTCAAAATGCCACCTTATATATTTCTTACTGTTTTGACAAACCTTCTCCAATATTTAAAATCTTTCGAACTTTTCTTGTATCGCAAAACGTTACTTCGAGCACCATATTAACCATATATGTACATAAACGCATAGTAAATAAAAACCAATGACTCTCTTTATAACAGAAATTATGCTATTTTTTTCTCCAAATTACCCTATAGAGAGAATTTGTCATCACTCTCTCTATAACGTAAAGAATTGAAATATTTTGGAGTTACAATATAGACAGAGTCCACTGTATAAGAATCCTACTGGAGAGAGAGAGAGAGAGATCTTTCGCTTTTATATATATGGGTCGGCTACTCTGTCTTTTCATGTTAGACGTTGAGATAGACGAAATAATCATCACAACTCATCAAAGTAAACAAGAACATAAACCATAGAGTAAAAAGACTTAGCAATCTTCTATTCTACTGTACTATATCATTATTGTTTTCTTTATTGTCGTAAGTAATGTGAGTGTGTAATGCAAGATCTTTCTCTCAAACTCTCAACCTATATGCAAAGTAACATATATATGCTATATATACTAACATGATGTTTTATCCTTACTTTGATCTTAGAAAGAATATATGTATATAAAGCGCTTAAGTGAACAAAATCATCATGTTGCCAAAAAACAATAGAGTTTCTGTATATATGCAATGCAGATAGTTCTAGCTCGTGTCATGTTGTATAGCATATATAAAATGAAGTTTAGATATCTTAATTTAATAAATAATAATAATGCTATTTACTTTGAGAAGGTTTGGCAGAGCGTGTGCTCTCGTGTATTCTTGATAGATTGTTTTGTAATCGCTAATCTCAGACTCTGAGACTCAGAGTAAGGTTTATATAGAAATACAAAGTCTGATTATAGTCACGTTTTTATTATATATATATAGCGAGCATTTTATATTAGATTTATGCATCGGCTTAATTAGACACGTAGAAATAATCTTGAGCGTTCAATGTAAGCATATATACATATAGTTAAATAACTTGAAGCCTGTGATTATAGTTTAGTGTGCTCGTGAAAATTATTAATAATGCTATTTACTTTGAGAAGGTTTGGCAGAGCGTGTTGTGCTCGTGTATTCTTGATAGATTGTTTTGTAATCGCTAATCTCAGAGTAAGGTTTATATAGAAATGCAAAGTCTGATTATAGTCACGTTTTAAGCATAGATATATAGAGAGCATTTTATATTAGATGTATGCATCGGCTTAATTAGACACGTAGAAATAATCTTGAGCGTTCAATGTAAGCATATATACATATAGTTAAATAACTTGAAGCCTGTGATTATAGTTTAGTGTGCTCGTGAAAATTACCAGGTGAATTTTCTCTTCTTTTTCATCGCCAAGAAACTTTTTGAAAGCGTCTCATTTTTTTGTCTTCTTACACGCTTAAGTACTACACATTAAATATTAGAGCACTTACGATATACGTATAGTGATGTGTTGATGATAAATATATTATGATTTCTGGCTAGCACCTCTTAACCATATTACATCTATAATGGTAGATTCTATACCACAACCGTTTTTTTCATACATCTATAGACAAATTAAAACTAATCTTTACTGTGCTATTATGGCATTAATTCAAAACTGTGATTTCGGGCAGCCAAAAAATGAAAAAAATTCTCCTTTTGAAGAGATTCATGTGAATTTATAAGGTTACATTATTATATGATTTCGATTTTTGGTTGAAGGAAAGTTTCGTTACCACATAGAAGCAAAAAGTTGGATGCCAAAAATCAAATTTTATATTCTTTTTTTTGTAGCCGTCGTCGTTTCTCTCTTATACATTTTTTTGTAAAAATTGAAAGTGCGAATAATGGTAAAGCCAAAAAAGTGAGCAAGTTTGATTTCGTATCAACTGCATTTCATATCATTATAATTATGGTTAAAGTAGCCAACATATTCCGTCATCTGAGTGCATAAAATTAAAGACCTAGATTATTTCATGATTTACATAAAAAAATCTTTTGGTTCACTAAATTGCAATGATGACGAGGCGAATTTTTTTGCAACCACTGTGAAGCTTGAATGGCTGTGTAGACTAAGGACAGATGAGACGTACATGAGAAAAATACACTGTTACGTCGTACAGCAAATTTTTTTTTTATAAAAATTTCGAGTTCCAATTGATTTGTTGTACACATGTAAATTGAGACGTTGATACTATTACGTTGGAAAATTTAGGTAATGACATCAGATCAGAGAATGTTATAAAATTTGTAAAAAAAAATCCTCAAAAAATTAGGTTAGAAGAGACGTGACAGAGTCTCTGTCACAGATGGATAGACTCACAAACTAAACCATGACTTTAGTAGTACAAGTGTACATTTATCTCATAATAGTTGATTGTTGCATCAACCTCAAGTATAGGAGACGCCCGTCGTCGTCTTTCGCCAGAGTCGTCTCAATCTATATATACATACTTTTTTGGTTTGATGGCTTTTAGATTTAATATTCGAGTTTATGTAATAGTTAACAAGAGAGCAAATTATGATTTTGGTGTTGCTACTAAAGACTTAAAGACTATATTTGCAATCATTAATATCAAGGCAATAAGTCTTTAACAATATTACAAACCCGAGTATCGAGATTTTTGGAAGTTTCACTTTGCCCAATTCTACTCAAAATGCTAAATTGTGATTTATTTTACACGAAAACTCTAGCTCTCATTAAACCTACAACTTTCTTCTTCCTTCCGCTATATACCAAAAATATTTTTGGCAGTATAAATTCTACACTGTAAAATTTACACATATCGTAATCAGTTAGCTTAATGACGAAAAAGCCTTCTTCTATTTCAATAAGCATTGAGAGCCACATGCTTGTAGCAATGTCGTCTCATTATTTTTCATCTCCTCACTAAGAGAACGATGTTTTGATAACTGGCATACCTTGAATAAATAAGTAACAATAAGAGAAGCACAGCAGCAGCTCAGTACTTATATATAAACAGTTCAATGAAACAAACAAATGTTTTGGAGCTGCTATAGAGGTACTTTTCTTATATCTAATCAGTTAACTTAATGACGAAAAAGCCTTCTTCTATTTCAATAAGCATTGAGAGCCACATGCTTGTA
Organism: Oncopodura yosiiana; assembly: GCA_009869805.1. Taxonomy (NCBI): domain Eukaryota; kingdom Metazoa; phylum Arthropoda; class Collembola; order Entomobryomorpha; family Oncopoduridae; genus Oncopodura; species Oncopodura yosiiana. Next base: position 1,806 of record VCNE01000716.1, on the reverse strand, counting down.
GCAATGTCGTCTCATTATTTTTCATCTCTCTCACTAAGAGAACGATGTTTTGATAACTGGCATACCTTGAATAAATAAGTAACAATAAGAGAAGCACAGCAGTAGCTCAGTATATAAACAGTTCAATGAAACAAACAAATGTTTTGGAGCTGCTATAGAGGTACTTTTCTTATACGAGTATATATCGCTTTAATCCTAATCTTCTAAATGAAAATGAATGTCTGGTCCAAAGACTAATGGGTAGACACACCAGAAGAATTAGTGCCTCAAGGTAAATCAGAATGTGTGTAACAACATCATTCAATGGAGAAGAAATATACCATAAAAAAACAACTTATATACAAGTCTAAGTTAGTAAAGATGTTTGCTACTTTTTTCGTCTTGCTCCCTATAGAAAAAAATCAAGGAGTTTTTTAGCCACGTTTTTAAGCTAGCAGATTAAATTGGGAAGTTTGTATCATTTTTATATTCGTACAGATGTTATCACAATCTTTAAAAAAATGACGTTAAAATGAGAGTAAGATGACGATGACATTTTGATTGATCTCATTTCCCTTCCTCATTCACTTTTTAGCTATTGGAGATGTCTCTTGATGTAATCTCTCAATATCTTATGTAAATACTCTAAATGTATTATAGATTTTTTATATTAGTTTCAGTCATTACACGTCAACCAAACCAAACCACGTAAAGATTTCCCTTTTTAGAAGAAAAAAAAACTAAATCACTTTTTTCTTCAGTACAACCCAAATGATGATAATGATACTATGTCGTCGTAGTCTAATATTTACATTCTATATCTACTATACACACGTACACATCTCTTATACTCATATCATTTAGCTAGTAAAAACATATCACGTAACGTTAATTTTTATAGTATGTCGTAATGACCAACGAGAGCGGCTTAGACTCTCTTACAGTTTTATTATTTCCATATCGTTTTAACAAGAAAAACTTCTCATTCTCTCTCATCTCATTTAGTCCTTCCTTCCTTAGAAGAAGAGAAAGGAAAGTTTGGTACAAAAGTTTCACCTTCATTTGGTTTCTTCAATTCTAGCATACATATATGTGTCTAAACTCTAAAATTCTCTCTACATCTCAATCTACTTCAAGACAATGATCACTTGTTGATGATAAAGTCGGAAGTTGTTGCTGAAAAGCTTTTTATTCTTTTAGCTTACTACTCAAAACCAAACCACTATTTTGAGAGCAGTGAGCCGTGTGTGATTCTCACTATAAGCTTATTTAATTGCTCACTCAAGACCTTCTAAAATATGTTGAAAGAATTCTTTATATGAGCATTTCCTTCCGTACATTTAATAATGACAAACAAAGTTAAGAGCACAATCTACAAAAGACGTAAAACTTTACAAGAAAGCGTAATATCTCTGTTTAGTTACTGGTGCGTGCTCATTAAGACAAAATCATGAGTAGTAGTAGAGTTATTATATGTTGTAAATAATAAGCGGATATATCTGCATCACTATATTACTAGGTCTTAACGACACATGTAATTAGAACCTATAGTTAGTACAACATATACACATGTATATAGTTCTTATATCTCAACTCCAACACAACTTCGCTTCGATAGTTTTCTGTGAATGAAGCAACAAGTATTAAAATATTTTTGATTGATATATGACTTTATATAAAATGCTAAGCAGAGAGAGTGAGTCAATGGAAATTCCTTGATTAAAAGAAAATTGTTGATCTTGATTTAAGAATATGTAATGCATTAGATTTTTACATGTCAATTACAATTGATGATGCCGATCGGGCGTATAAGCATTTAAGTCAAAG
>VCNE01000713.1:0-10070 GCA_009869805.1 Oncopodura yosiiana | reverse complement strand
ATGGTGGTGGAAAATATAGCCCTCCAACAAGAACAAAAAAGCCATATTCTGATTCTGATGCAGATTTTTCTACAAACAGCAATAGTAATTCATTCTCAACAATAAATAGGTATTTAGAGTATATGTATAAATGAGTCATAATCAATTTTAATGATCATTAATTATTTTTTTAATATTTATGTTCAGTAATAAATCAAGACCGCCAGCACCACCAACGCCTCCATTAGATGATGATTTCGATCCAAGAAAAGAAGAGAAAAAAGTAGAAGAAAGTAATAATAGTATTGGAGATTTTGGTGACTTCACAAGTGCAAATGCTTCGTCAGCTTTTCCAACAGTCAAGCAACCAACTGCAGCTAATAGTACTACAACAAAATCATCAGCAGGTTTTCCAAAAATTAACATCAAAAGTTCTGCATTAGCAACATCTTCAACAACAACAACTTCAGCAGCTGTAGTAAAAGAAACCAAAGAAGATTTTGCCGATTTTCAATCGGCTTTTGCTGGAGATTCATCATCAGGAGCAGCAGCTACATCAAACAACACAGCAATAATAGGAGGAGGAATTGATGAATTAAATTTTGATGCTATTAATATAAGTGCCACAACATCAAATGCTCCAATTACTAATAATACTAGTGTTAGTGGAGGAGGAGATTTATTAGGATTATCATTTGATTTAAACTCGCTACCTGTTCAGCCACTTTATTAATATAAGTGCCACAACATCAAATGCTCCAATTACTAATAATACTAGTGTTAGTGGAGGAGGAGATTTATTAGGATTATCATTTGATTTAAACTCGCTACCTGTTCAACCACAAACTGCTTCATTTATTCCACCTTCATCTTCAACTACTATGGGTGGTGGTGGATTTTCTTCAATGCCTCCATTTGTTGCACCAGTTCAGCAGCAACAACTTGATGATTTTAGTATGTTGGCACCAATATCTTCCAATCAAGCGCCAGTTTTACAGCCAATGAATCAATCTGTACCAAACAGCTCAGCATCAAATAATATTAACAATAACAACAATAATAACTCAACTACTCCGTCCCTAAAAGTAATTTAGTTAATATTTTTTTAGTAATATTTATGCTAATCTTTGTTTTTAAATTATTAGGGTACGACATGGTCTGATCTTAATATCAGCATTGATGATTTGAATCTTAGTCGAAATCGTTCGTCAAATCCTGTTCAAAAGACGACAATCAATCAAATGTTACAAACATCACCACGATCATCAATTCCAGCAAACAACACATTTGCATTCCCCAAATAAGATTGAAATCCTCAGTAAATAAAAAGAAGTCATCATCAAAAATTCAAAACATTCGTTGGTCTGATAATCTTATACCTTCGTACGTACTATTAATTACTACTACAATAAATTATAGCAATCAGCGATAAGTTAAATACACTTAAGAGAAACAGAGTATAAAGCAATCAACAAATGAAGCTAATAATGATTACTATATATAACTGTAACCAAAATTCACAATTTTAAACTGTATTAATTATTATTAATAGTGTGTGATATTTATACTGATTCATATAACATAACATAATACACTATCGCGCACTATCAATATATTATGTAAAAGTACTTAGAAAATTATAAAATCCTACTAGATGCTCAAAAATTTGGATATATTTAAAACTATTGTGTAAAAGGGCATGCTAACTAGAAAAAGTAGATTAGATATGAAAGCAGAAAGAAAGAGAGAATATTTGTCTAAAAAAGTGCCTTAACAGGGTAACATGATTTTGTTTTAAAACTGTTACCATTCTTCTTGTACGTACACTTCTTTCCTTCTTTTTACTATGTATTTCTTTTTTTCACAAAAAACAAACAGAAACATTGATAGTATTTGAAACAACTTGAAAAAAAGTAACTGATAGAGCTTGGAGATGATCCCTTGAAGACTTTATGCCAAAAAGATAATGAAACCATAAAATATAGTGACGAGAAAAAATTGCATGAAACTTTGTGAAGAATTTAGTTACGAAATAGTAAAGAAGGTTCACTTTTTGCAATAAATATTATATATCAACAACAACCAACAAAAAGTTCACTTCACAAAGCTCATAATAACAACAACAGTATCTTTAAATAAAAATCCAAGTCCACAAAAAAGTAGCCACAAATAGTCTGAATCTGATGATGTGAAAAATGAGAATTAGTGAGAGAAGGTGTTTTCTGAGAGAGAAAAAAAGCATTTGAAAAGTCTTAAAACTATACACTGTCTAAATATAAATAGTTTTTATAAGTAGTAAATAATTTTTATCATGGGGGTTGGGGATTTTTTTAAACGTAATAATTTAGGGCATGAGCTAATAATAAACAGGCATCTTTTTGAACAAATAAAATATATCATGAATCAAAAAGAGATTTTTTCATGATAAAGAGATATAATAATGAGTGAAAATGAATAATAATATGTAATAATTAATTATAATCGCATAAAGCTATAAACTATTCATATCGGAACACAATACGTATATATATATATAAATAATATTTGTGAGAAATGAAAAAAAAACGATAAATAAATAGTTATAAAAATCTGAAAATTCTCGTGGCGTTACAAAAATTGTTTTATTTAATCAATCTCATTTTCGCATTTATAACAATTATAACGACAATATATTATTTCATAGTCTGTTCTAAAGTTCTATATTTATTTGTTGCATAATAGAATATAGAATATATATTTGTCATCAGAAAAGGAAAGAATATCATCTATTGCATAATTTATTCTTTGTAACTTTGTATATAGTATATGTATATATTATAATGTACTATATGATGTATATATCTAGTAATGTAAACATTTGTTATATTATTGCGTTGATTTTGTAGTAGTAGTTTTCACTGTAACATTAGATTTTCTAAATTTTTTTGTAAAATTGTCTTCTTTACTGCATTGAAGACCACCCTGATATTTTCAGTATCGATAGCTGTAGTAAAGTGGTAAAAAAGTTGTGTTGACTGTTGTCGTCGTAGACAGAGGAACAACTCGAGAACATAGTTTTGAACAGCTTGAAGTGATGTATTGTCACCAGTAAAGGAAGGAAAATGATCAGAAATTTTAATCCCTGATGCAATTTTGGCTTTCAGTAGGTCCCACTATTACATAAAATAAAATAAAATATGGATATCAATTAGTATATTATCTAGAATATTTATATAACAATTTATATAAAAAAACTCACCTTATTTAAAAATAGAATAATTGATACATTAGCGAAAATGCGATTATTAATGATGGTATCAAAGATTATTCGAGCTTCTTCAAGTCTATTTGTCGTTCTATCCTCAAGTAAAACTTGGTCAAATTCACTTGTCGCAACAAGAAACAGAATCGATGTAATTGAGTCAAAAGCATGCATCCATTTAGCCCTCTGACTTCTTTGCCCACCAACATCGATGAAGTTAAATGGCACGCCATTAATAGTTATGGCTAATTCATAAATGCCCTTTGTAGCTCTTCTAGCATGAACAATATCTGCATTAGTAGGAATCCATTCCTGTTATATAAGTATAAATATATGTATATACATACATTAGAAAACGTCATCAAAAAAAACTAAATTAGCAAGATTAGCTAGTTCTCTTCTTATTTTCTCTCACTCATCATATATTTATTTATTACCATATATACTTATGTAATAATATGTTTTTTATCACGACAAAACATGGGACATTAAATAGTAATAAACACTTCTAACCTTATGCTGTATGCGGTCAAGGTTATTGAAGAAATATGAAACGGTATCTGAGATTTGAAAGCATGATCTCTGTGAAAAAGCAATTCTGATTCCTTCATCACTCCAACAGGCACGAATTGAAGGCACATATTTTACAAAGGTCCACTGATCTACAAAACCAGGTTGATAACTTAATAAAATTTCTCCATGAATTTCATTCTGTGGATTTTCCCATGGAATTTGAAGTTTACGACGAGCATCAACTAGTACTCTCATTCCTGAAAATTGAGACGATATCATTGAGATTAGTCAACTTTCACCAAACTTTTTTCGAGCTACAATCATTAAATATACCTTGAATGACGTTAAAGTAAATAATATGAACAAAATCTCGAATGGTATCTGCATCTGTAGTAAAACGCCATACAATTTTATACATTAGTGAAGGAGCAGATATATTTTTCATCGTTTAGTTACTTCCACTACTAAAGGGTTAATTAATTATAATAATTACCAAATCCCAAGTCATGGATAATTCTCATTTGTTTTAGAAATGTACTCTTGCCACTTTCTCCAGCTCCAAGCAAAAGAACCCGAACCTACATTAACATTATCCAAAAATTAGTTATTTTTGTCATAATAAAGACTAAAGAAAAATAATTATAGTAGATAGCATTCAATTGCAATTAACCTGCTTTCGACGTTCTCGTCTCTCTTTCTCCAAATTCTTGTCAATCTGCCTTGACCTCGACCTTTGCTCAATTTCATCTGGATTAAAATTAAACTTCCAGCAGCAACCTCCTGCCATTTGTATCGATGATTTTGTACACATGTACTTACTACTCACTCACTATACCAAACTTGAAAAAATTTAGTACTATTGAAAAATATATTTTAACTACTCTATCAATAATATTAAATAGCTGCAGTATAACTTTATATTGTATAGCAGCCAACAACGTTTTAACAACTAATACTAAACACACTAACTTGTACTTTTCAAAGTAATGACGTAAATAATGCTAACATGAGGTGTTGTTGTAATATAACTAATAAAGATACTGTGCTGACTGGCAGCTTTCTACTACTTGCTACAAAGTTCAATATCGTCAGGTCATGTTAAGTCATCAAAAAAATATACAATTTGTTGTTGTTATTATTGGACCCACTAAAACTATCACTTTGTAATATACTTTGTCATTATTATCAGCTCTCTTTCAGTCGTACGGTAATATTTTGTAACACAGTTTATTTTGAAGAAGGCACTTGTTGCTGACAATGTGTCAAATTACTTATTCATAGATTTATTCGTCTTGGTCATCGTCTGCTACAAACTACTGCTATAATATACTGGTCATAATATTTATGAATATCAAAACAGGAAATGTACATCACAAAAAAATGATGAAGAAATTGGAATGATGAGTTAACAATTAAATTTTGGAGTTTCCTTAAAACTTAACTCATGATTGATCCACTTCTTATACTCTTCTCTCTTCTTCTATACTACAATTTAGTCTTGGGTTATTCCCACTTTTAAAACTATACACACGATGGATGATGATATATCCGTCTTCTCTAACATTGAGTACAAGACATTTAAAAAGACTAGTAGTAGTACAGTACAATATGTATAAATGTATAGTATAGTGTACAACTTTCAATACGTAGCATTTACATATGATGTGTGTATACTAAATGAAGTACAGTTTTGTGTCTTTCTATTACAAGCATTTTATGGTATATTTTATGTGTGATGTTGAATGCTATACAAGTTGTACATATGACATTGGATGGACATTTATTTTATTTCTCTCGTCTTCTCTCTGGATACAACTGGATACTCATGATTAGTATGCATGACATAATACAAGACCGTTTTTCTGATCTTCTTCTACTCTTCTACTTCTCAAAAGTGTCTTTGCGCTTTGGTTAATTTCATATTGGAAGAAGAAGCTCTTTACTCTAGATCTATTTACTCTACTACTATGTATGTAGTATACGGTGTTACTAAAGCTGTGAATGATAGCAAAAGATTTTTTTTTGGTGCAAGTCGTCCAGAAGAGAGTCACAAGAAGATCTTTAGTAAGACCTTAGTAGAGCGCAGCTGTATGGTCAAAGGAGTGGCTCATATCGATTTCCGTATGAGTACACCAAGCTGCTTTGAGGATCATCATCTTTATACTAGGGAGAGAGAGTACTACACGCAGAATGAATTGTATAGTAGCCGAAATGAAAGAGTACAATGTACTATGAACATCATAGCAAAGAGAAGAAGAAGAAGAGAAGAGTAAAATGTAAAATGCATAAGAGCAACTCACTAACTAAAGGAGAGACGACGGAGAGAGATGTAGTGTGTTGTAAAATATATATACTACTACTAAAATATTGTAATGTCTCCTCCGTCAAGATTGATAAGGATTTTGCAAACCATCATCATCAGCATAGAGAGAAGTAAAATAAAATATACAACAGTTGTTTGTTGTTAGTGTTGACCAAGTAGTAGAAAGAGAATATTATTTCATCATATAATAGTAAGCAGCTCACATCATTCACAATATTACTCTTACTCACGCTACAGAAAAAGTGACTCGTGTGTACTATATTATTATATACACATTTAGTAGAGATCATCATATATATAAGAGAAGAAGAGCTCATAAGACTGACCGTTAGTTAGGAAGCATCATCGTCATTATCTACTAAAGATTAAAAAAAGTGACGACGATTGCAACAAAATAATAAGCCATCCCGGATATGAGTATCAATTTCATTTGTTATCTTGAAAACCACAAAGCATTTTGTTGGTCAGAGATTATACTGTATCATTGTGTAAACATTATTAATAATAATTAAAAAAAGAGAATAAAATTTGATTAAATGTTCTGTGCCAAACCACAACTAAGAACAACATTATTAATACTAAGGACGAGAAACGGAAGCGTGTGTAGTTGTAAATATATACAACAACGAATTTTGTAGTTTTTAAGGGAAGTTACGAAGTGCGAGTGCGTGTGTGAGTATAAATATATAATATATTATAAATTCAACTGCCAACATTGGGAGCTGGATATCTTCGTTTCAAATGAGCAATTATATTCATGGAGCACCACCACCTTGGCTGGCTCGATTTTTCCACAAGTATAAAAAAAAATTAATGACAAAAAATGAGATGAAAAGAATTAATTGTCAATTTATAAATGCTTTATATAGATTTCCTCATCTTAATGTCAGTGGACATAAAGTCAACTCCACATTTGATTGGAGAAATGAGGTTTATCTCGAGTCATTGGGAGTCTTTGCATCATTTCCAGCTTTGCTTTTGATTTTCTTTTTGTCAATTTTACTCCTTTATTTGCTAACTCGGTGCTGTGACCGTCATGCGAAAAGGGATAGTCCCCTTATATGGCTACGAGTTCTTTTAGGTAATTATATAATTAATTAGGTATTCATGATATATGGATGAAGCCTTAATTATAATTTTTTAATTTATAGGTCTTTTAGGTCTTCTTTGTTGGTATGTTAAAAAAATTCTTTCTATGAACTAACTTTCAGCTTTACATATTTTTTTATATATTACTAGTGTTTCAATTGGTCTCGGTCTTTACGGCAATGATGACTTTCATAATGGGATCGATACATTTATTCTTTCACTTCGTAACATTCAACAGTACTTTATTCTTATTACCAACCAGGTAAATGAACAAATGAAAATTTAATCAACTAGAGTAATGTTGTATATCATATGAAATGAATATATAATTATTATCTATGGTTTATCTTTTTTATTATTGCAGACTACCGAAGCTCAACAGTCAATAGAAACAATAGTATTTCCACTCATGTCTCAGTTAGGAGTTGTATTTGAGCGTCCTACGGTAAGTAGTAAAAATGAAATGTCGAATGTCATGTATTTATATATGTAGCAATTGCGAAATTCGATGCAGATGGATATAAAAATACAACAAGAGAGGACATATTATATTAATGACATTCTACACGACAGAATATTGCAGAATCGATGAGTCATTGATCCAATCTGTAACTTTTTTCTTTCCTTGCATGTCAGGTTAATGAATCAGCCCATATAGAGCTTCTTGCACAAATGACTTATATGGAGACAAATGTCACCCAAACATTAGAAAATTCTCGTCATCTTTCTGGTTACTTTGAAACTTTGATGAATTCCTCACCGCATTCCATGGTTCATTTAATTGAGACGATAAGGTATAAAATATATTTAAGGACAAGAAATGCATAAAGTTTCAGTGTCATGTAATAAATATGTCTTATTGTCATTTTCAGATGGCCCTCAACATTTGACGTTACTGATAATCTTTATAATTTTCTGTGTAATTCTGTTCTATGCTATTGTTCGACATTCTCGTTGTTGTTTTATTACGTAAGTGACTCATTCTTTTTGCAGAGTAGAGGAGTGTTGAAAAATGATTCATATGTATTTTTTGTGGCTACTTTATAAAAAGTACCTAAAACTCACTCTGAATCTATACTTAAATCCTTTTGCCAAACTTCTTCTAAAGAGGACGAGGGAGAGAGCTTGGCAAAAGGCCATAAGGCAATGACCATTTGTTGTAATTAACGGTTTGTCTTTCCTTTTTTCCCACATATAGCTTTTCGGTACTTGGCCTATTAGCCGTTTTGAACCTATACTTAAATCCTTTTGCCAAACTTCTTCTAAAGAGGACGAAGGAGAGAGCTTGGCAAAAGGCCATAAGGCAATGACCATTTGTTGTAATTAACGGTTTGTCTTTCCTTTTTTCCCACATATAGCTTTTCGGTACTTGGCCTATTAGCCGTTATTCTCAATTGGTCTTTGGTTAGCTTCTACCTCGCTGGAGCAGTAGTAAGTTTCATAATTAAAAAACTTTTTCCTTTGCTTTATATTGTTTAATACTCATTATGACAATTGCTACAAAAGTGTAGCTTATAGTCCTCCTCCTTCTCTAATAAAATTTAATTTTTATTATTACAGGCACTATCTGATTTGTGTATCAACCCCAATAGAGCTGCAATAAATGAGCTCACACGGATTGGAATTGGGAAAGATGTCTCTGACTTTTATCTCAATTGTCAACCATTAAAACCTGAACTTGATCCATTCAGAGATTTGATACGTTCTGGTCAAGTAAGAAGAAGAAAAATCCATCTTAAATGTCTTTGCACTGAAAAAAATATACTTTTATTTCTTACACATATAGCGATCAGTCGAAGGAGCTCAGCATACTTTACGTGTAATCAACTCAATTGCTGGCACATACTATTCTTCATCTAATGAAGTTGATACTATTGTCGATGGTTTATTTAAAGAGCTCTATAATATTGAGAGCTATCTTAGTGAGGTCAGTTAATCTTTACTATATAGTATAGCTCATTTGTATTCATTTTACGATATGTAAGCCTAATGAAATAATGAATACGATATTTGAATATATAGACCTCAGCAAGAGCGGAATGTCAACCAATTCATGGACTATGGCTAAAGGGCTTGGATGGTTTATGTGGAACATCACTATTTGGATTAGCTCTTCTTCTTGTATCTGCTCTTTCATCTGCAATCCTTTTCACTCTTCTTGTTGGATTTGATTCACATACTTGGATCTACATTCAGAAAAGGTATGCAAAGCTTCAAGCTATATATACATATATGTACATATCTCTTTCAGAGAAGATAATAATAATTGAGTCTGTTATGTACTCTACAGAAAACGGTACTTGCAAAAGGAGGAATGTGTTTCATTTCTACCAAGCAACTATGATGGAAATGGCGGAGGAACAAGTGGCAGTCGCGGAGGTCGGCGTTCACAAACTGGAGGCGCGGGGTCAAATTCACCTCATAATTTAGTTGCACAGTGGAACAACACTGCTACACGGCCCACCCCTCTGTACTTGTCATTTTTTGAATGATTTTTTTTGTTTTAATATAATTATATATGATTATACCCAAGAGCTATATATTACCCAAATAATGACATGATGATTATAGTATAATCATCAATCAATCAAAATATTTAACTCTTTCCTGCTTTTCTTCTTACTCTCTTTCTCTCTATTTCTTATTCTTCACACCAAATAATCATCATATCACTGACTGAAGTTTGCTTATTCATAAACCTTTTTTCTAGCACTGTGAATCTTTGAACTAAAAAAACCCTGCTGACTTCTTACCCTAAAGCCTTAGATATAATTTGCTCATTAATTTTGTTCTCTCTAGTGATATTTTTTGTTATTGTTGTGATTTTATATAATTTCAGTTCCTATTTGAGTGTTATGAGAGAATCTCGTGTTTGATTTTCAAATTGAGTTGAATTTTGTTTCCTTAAAAACTTTTATGTAAGTT
>VCNE01000711.1:0-25898 GCA_009869805.1 Oncopodura yosiiana | reverse complement strand
GAAAGAGTTGAAGCTACAAAATTATGAAGAGTCTCCTATTTTGTCTCAGAAATCAATGAGTCTTGATGCTGTACAATGGAAAGCTCAAAATCTAAGACCTATGAGAAAATGTCCTTATTGCTATCAACCTTCTGATGACATTGCAGCAAGTTTGGAAAAGAGCCAAAATAATGCTAAAGCTAAAGAAGAAGTGCAAGATAATTCTTCCAAGTATAAAATCAATGTTAAAAGTGGGAAAACATTTGAAGTAGAAGTCATCGAAAAAGGAGAGGATAAGTTGGAAACAATTGTAGTAGAAGTCATCGAAAAAGGAGAGGATGATTTGGAAACAATTGAAATAGATGACAATGACCACACTTTAAAGATAACTGTACCTCCGTGGACAATTAAAGAAGCCTGGGTATCAGAAGAAAGTTCATCAGAAAGTGAAAACTCATCTGATGATGAAGATACTGATGATAAGAAGAAAAATAATTTGAGTAATGATGATGGCTCTTCTGTCATTGAAACATGTGAAGTTACTGAAGTTGAAGAAATCTTTCCTGAAAAAGAAAATGATAAACAATTTCCAAGTAAAGTTGCTCATAAAAAAATTGATGACACTTGTGTGATGAGAGAGTCTAAAACTAAAGAACAGATACTAGAAGAATTATCAAAAATCAATCAAATGTTTAAAGTGAATCAAATAGTTCCAGTTGAAAGTCCAGCAGATATTGCGCTCAAAGAAGAAAAAAATAAGTTAATGAATACATTTTACAAGGTAGATGATAATGGAATTACTAAAAGTCTAGTTTGGACTAAAATTCAAGATGAATTGGAAGCTTTTGCTCTATTGCCCATTGCTCCTGGATGTAATGTTCAATGTTGTGTTACTCGGTCTAAAGACAGAGGATTGTATCCAATGTATAATCTCTATCTTGAAAGAGAAAATGGCAAAACTGTATGGATAAATAGAATTAATATTATCAATTAGTTACCACTTAATGATGTTTCTCTGTTATTTAGGTGTTACTACTCGTCGCAAGAAAACGAAAAAAGAGTGTAGCAAATAATTATATCATTTCAACTGATCCATGCAATGTAACTCGAAAGAGTAATTCATTTGTTGGTAAAGTGAGATCTAATTTGATGGGAACAGAATTTACTATTTATGATAATGAATTATCGTACAAGGATGTTCCATGGAAAGCTAGATTCTCTGATAGTTGGAATGTCAAATGTCGTGAAGAAGTTGCTTCAGTTTTTTATGTATACTTTATTTAATCTTTTGCTTTTAATTGTTGAGCTAACTCTAATTTTTTAAATCAGGAAACCAATGTTTTGGGACTTAATGGCCCTCGAAAGATGACTGTAGTTATTCCAGGGTTGACAAGTGATGCTACGAGAAGAGAAGTGAGACCAGAGACTGATCATGAAACTCTAATTGGTAAAAGTATTTAAAATACCACTGTATCTAAAGCTCATAACTTGAGTTTCCTATGTGTGTGAAATTACAGAGCGGTGTAAAAATGAAGCAAACAGCAACTTGGCAATTCTAAAAAATAAAACTCCAGTTTGGAACAAGGAGACCCAATCTTTTGTCCTTAATTTTCATGGGCGTGTTACTCATGCCTCTGTCAAAAACTTTGTCCTTGTCTCACCTTATAATGGTATACTAATTATCTACTTAAACGAGCATTGTTTTAATCTTGTAATTCAAATTGCAGAAGACTACTCAATTCTTCAATTCGGACGAGTTGGTGACGAAGTTTTTAATTTAGATTTTCGATATCCTCTCTGTCCTCTTCAGGCATTTGGAATTGTTCTTACAAGTCTTGATAGCAAGATTGCTTGCGAATAAAAATATGTAATGTATAAAATGTGAAGTAGTGTATGCTATTAAAGTATAATTACATGCATGAAAAATAAAAATGGTATGTGTAATAAAAAAGACTAAAAAATTCGATAAAAATGGAAGACCAATCGTCCATTTGTTGTCATGTATTTGTAGTATCAATAAACTATTCTCTGTCTCATTTCACTCTTTGCAATTTGCTACCACAAAACTGTAAGCTGCTTTGAGAATCTTTTTGTTGCAACTTTTCTGTGTCACTTTGCAAAATGTCTCAATCTAAAAATTCAGTGGTCAAATGTTTCAAGTCATCCAATTACAAGAAACCGAAACGAACTCGATCATCAACCATAACAATAGATAATAATACTAATGAAACTGTAAAAGTAGAAGTTACACAAGAGAAAAAAGAAGATTTGTCAACAAAATCTGAAAAAAATATCGAGCCTGATACTGGTGGTGGTGGTGATGCTTCAACTAAAGATCTTAATGCTCATGTTCTTGCTCCTTATGATACTAGTATCAGTATAAAAATCTCGTCATCAAAGATGACAAAAGCTGAGACAAAGTCTACAAAACCAGTCAGTTGCCCTACAACTGAAAATACTCCAAAATCATCTAGCTCAATCAATTTAGAAAAATATTTTGATATGAAAGAGTTGAAGCTACAAAATTATGAAGAGTCTCCTATTTTGTCTCAGAAATCAATGAGTCTTGATGCTGCTCAATGGAAAGCTCAAAATCTAAGAGCTATGAGAGAATGTCCTTATTGTTATCAACTTTCTGATGACATTGCAACAAGTTTGGAAAAGAGACAAAATAATAATAATACAGCTAAAGAAGAAATAAAAGAAGTGGAAGAAAATTCTTCCAAGTATAAAATTAAAGTTAAGAGTGGGAAAAGGTTTGAAGTAGAAGTCATTAAAGATAAATTGGAAGATGATGATGATGACCACACTTTAAAAATAACTATAGCTCCGTCGAGAATTAGACAGGCTTGGCTGTCAGAAAGTGAAAACTCTTCTGATAATAAAAATGCTGATGATAAGAAAAATAATAACGATAATGGATCTGTCATTGAAGAAATCTTTCCAGAAAATGAAAATGATAAAAAATTTACTAAAGAACCGACATTAGAAGAATTATCAAAAATCAATCAAATATTTAAAGTGAATGAATTATTTGAAAGTGAAGATGAAATTGAGCTCAAAGCAGAAAAGAAGAAACTGATGAATACTTTTTACAAGTTAGATGATAATGGAATTACCAAAAGTTTAGTATGGTCCGAAATTCTATACGAATTGAAAGCTTTTGCTCTTTTGCCCATTGCTCCTGGATGTAATATTAAATGTTATATCATTCGTTCTGAAGACAAAAGATTGTATAATCTGTATTGTGGAAGTGTAAGGATTGAATTTATGAAGTAGTAACTAATTAATCATGATACATTTCTATTCTTAATTAGGTGTTGCTACTTGTCGCAAGAAAACGAAAAAAGAGTGTGACCAATAAGTACATCATTTCAACTAATCCATACAATCTAACTCGGAAGAGTATGTCAGTTGTTGGTAAAGTGAGATCTAATTTGATGGGAACAGAATTTACTATTTATGATGGTGAATTGTCGTGTAAGAAAAGGAATGCAAGATTCTCTAGCTGTAATGCTTGGGATATCAAATGTCGTGAAGAAGTTGCTTCAGTTTTTTATGTATACTTTAATCTTTTGCTTAGTAAGAGTTTAATTCTTGATCTAACTATTTTATGAATTATCAGGAAACCAATGTATTGAGACGTAAGGGTCCACGAAAGATGACTGTAATTATTCCAGGGTTAACAAGTGATGCTACGAGAAGTGAAGTGAGACCAGAGTCTAGTTATGAAACTCTAATTGGTAACTCAAAAATCCTTTTATATCAACATATCTGAAGTTATTGACTTGAATTTGTATTCGCCTATGAAATTACAGAGCGGTATAAAATCGGACTACACTGTAACCTGAAAATACTAAAAAAGAAAACTTCAGTTTGGAACAAGGAGGAGACCCAATCTTCTATCCATAATTTTCATGGGCGTGTAACTCATGACTCAACCAAAAACTGTGTCCTTGTCTCACCTTATAGTGATAATGGTATACTAATTATCAATCACAATTATATTAATTCGCAACTATTTTTGTGGCATTAATTTAATCTTTTAATTCTTATAGAAGAAGAAGACTACTCAATTTTTCAATTTGGAAAAGATGGTTACAGATGTTATAATTTAGATTTTCGCTATCCTCTCTGTCCTCTTCAGGCATTTGGAATTGCTCTCACAAGTCTTGATAGAAAGATTGCATGTAAATGAAATTATGTAGCACTGCATGTTTAAAATGTGAAGTAATGTATGCAATTAAAGAGTAATTACATATATGTATGTATATTGTATGAAAAGTATATCTCTTCTTACTTTGTCTGTTGCAAGAGATAAAGTATTATATATGAGTCTCATTAGCCGAGATGAGAATCTAAGCGTGTAACATCTCTCTCGATGATAGCATCCCTCATTAAATTAGTATAAAAAGCTCTGCATAGAAAATTTAAATTGTGAAGAGGATTCACTATTCACTACGCAATTCACTCAAGCTTTTGATCATATACCTAAATAGTATTGTAACCGTGTTAAAATACGCGTTGCATAATTGTGCTAAACACTTTTTCATAAGCTTAAATGTGGAACAATTTAAAGAAGACACGCACTTTAAGCTGATTGACACAGAGAGAGTGTTAGAATTGTTAATTACTCCCATTTGAATATGAAGCTGTGAGTAAAAACAGGAATTTTGCAAAAACTAGACATTATAAGTATACTGCTAACTACTGTACTTAACTTAATGATCGTTTCCTGTCGTCGAAATAATTATTAATATTATTGTTGTCCTCTCTTTTGTAGAGGAGTACATACAGCTTATATTTTAGTTAGCTGACTATATTCATTTAAGTTTACTTTTCTATGTATAAAAATTTTAGTATGTAAAGTTATCCTCATTATTGAATTGTCAACATATTATTTACAGGAGAGTATATAATAGCTTAGTTATAAAATGCATACGTCATTCAACTAACTTCCAGTTCCAGATTTTTTTATGTGAGTATAGAGGAGAGATGAATCTGTACAATATTTATCTAGTATATTTAATGATGGCCTTGATGAATGAGAAAAAACGTTTAAAACTCTATACAAAAGATTTGGCAGCATAACTGATAATAATAATCTATCAACAAAACTCAAGAGTGGTCTAGCTCATCTTTCCTTTTTGTACTCCAAAGAAAAAAACAAGGTTTTCTTAAGGAAAAGTCCTACCTAAATGATGTTATATGCATTGCATGTAAAAAATATTTGCCTAATTATGTGTATATTTCTTTTACTTCTTGTACGACACTTGTCTCAATCTCTTAAAATTTCAAGTTCAACAAGAACGAACATAAATTAAGAAATTGAATGTCATGTCAAAGTAGAGAATAAGCAAGGCAAACTTGTGGCAGGTCTACCATTGTATTACATCATAATGTACAATTTGCTCTGTTGAACTTTATAATTTAAGAACAATTTTACGGCATTTCTCAATAAATATACATATATATATAGTCTCTTGCTTCATATATAGCACCCTATATATGTACACTTTTGTACTTCAACTTGACTATTGACTTTGCTTTTTTGGCATTTACCAACTTGCTTGACTTCTTGCTTCAACTTATCAACTTAGAAGCTTATTATTATCATTACTTCGTACAAAATGTGACGTAAGCATTAAATTGCATTTCGTGGTACATAATAAAAAAATCTTGCCAATCCTGAGAAATATGTATGCACGACTTATGCAGAATCTATCTCAACACGCTGTTGTCATCATATCATCATTTCTTTCGTCATTTTATAATAATACAACAGATTGTAAACTAGAAATTAAAATGCAATTGCTACCATATGTCATTTACACCAACAAAACACATGTGCAAAATCTACTAAATAAACCTTATAAAAATTATGAAGGATTTTACCTAAACGTCTCATTATTCCTTCTCTGCCCTTCATGTCTGCTAAAAGTCCTTGAATAATTATCAAATAATATGACAATTCTATAAGCAGAGAAGCCATTTAGTAGCATTATCAAGAAATCAATGTTTGTTTTTCTCTGTCTAAGATAAGTCTATCATCGAAGGAAGAGGCTCTGCATGAGCAAAAAAAAGAAAAGAAATCGTTGGTAATTAATATGACATTTCATACATAACAGTCAATATAAAAGCTATATAGGATTAGTTAGGAAGATATACTTTATTAACGACGACGTCACAAGTAGTTGTACTATAGACTCTATATACATAACTGTCAAGAGAGTCAAAGCATAACCGCAATAACACTGAATAATTGAGCAAGGACGATGGAACAACAAGCAGAGTCATTTCATTTCCAGTCCACACATCACATGGTTCTTTAATGTAACTTCAGTTAGCTAACTATAATACAATATATATTGCTCAACTCTGGAAAAGAAGAAAACTAGTCCAGTGCAAAAGAGTCAAAGTCAATACAATCAATAGTCCTCATACAATATCAATATTGGCATTTAGCAAAGAGACATGAAGTTGTCAACGTTTACATTTCCATATACCTATTTATCTTCATGTTAGCAAGAAGAAGAGAGTATATATATTGTGCAATTTAAATTGAAAAGGTCAAAGGGAATCTACTGAACTGACTTTGCGGCAATGCTAACTAATCAATAGATTCTTTTTCACAACACCCATAAATCTTTGCCATTTTAAAAATAATAAACTACTTTAATGGTTTAGTAGGTTAGCTCTCACGTAGTATAGCTTTTTGATGAGTTGAGTGAAGTGAATGTAAGAGTTTAAAATAAAGGGCAAGGTTTGATTCTTGTGAGTATATTTGAGAAACAGTAGAGCACAACAACACTCACTCTCATTTTTTTCATGTTGTGAGAATTGTTGCACTGAATAATTTTTTTCTTTGATTGCACAACTGACTTTATAGCAATAGTATATAATAAGTAGCCTCAATGGCTTCTTGTCTTTATACATTCACTCAACTCTTTCATACTTGCTAAAGTATATACATAAATAAATACTTTGTAAAAGAGTCTCAATTCTCAAAAGTTCTCCTCTCAAGGTAGTGAATACTTACATACACAATTCGCAGTAGTATACACCATATCATTATACATTGGCAATCATTAGAGAATATAACCATCCTCGCAATTTCACATGTGAGTTTTGCATATAACCATCATGCCATGAGAGTTACATGAAGGAGAATGCCAACAAGTTAGTTGTATTACGATCGTCTCAGTTGCGAATTGACATTGTCCAAGCTACACAAACTCATTCATCTCATACCAACAACAACTTTATTAAAAACGGAGACTTACAGTTAACTCCTCCAGCAGTTCAGTTATGTATTTAGTTTTGAAAAAGTTTTTTTATTAATCACCATCCAATTTAGTTGACTACTTATAGAGTTAGTTACGTCGTTTTACGTATATGCAAGGCTCCGTCCTGCTAATCATCTAATAATCTTTCAGTCTGTGTGTCGTCTCTGTTTAGTGTTGTGTAATAAGGCATTATGTAAACATTTAATAATTTTGTCAACACTACTAGCAGAATGCGTTTTTCCAACGTGCTAAACTTTATGGACTCTGGATCTTCATCATTTCGTGTTCCAAGTGCTGAGAATAATAATTCCAAAAAAGTTGACGTTGACAATATGGCTTATGTACAAGTAGACCCTGACTCACCTTCAAAAATTTCTAATGGAGTCAATGGATTCAGTAATGGGAATTATGATAGTAAGAAACCAGAATTATATGCAAGACTAATTTATGAAGCCCCTTATGTCCCTGTTGCAAGTATTGAAGATGACAATAGTTCAAGTGCTGATATTATTATTACAAGTGATACTGTCGATGGTTCAGAGAAATGTCCAACTATTGACAATAATAATTTTAGTTGGGTTGACAGTGAGTTAATTCGTGATGGTAAAAGATTTATATAGAAGAAACTTTTATTCTGTACTCTTTGCTCATTTTGTAGCTCTTGCATTTCTACTTGTTATCAAACCAATTCAAAGTTTATTATTGAGAACATCCACAATTCATTCAAGAGATAAAAGTCTCAAAAGATATTTGTCAACAATTCTTCATGTTAAAAAATTTTATGAAAATATTGAGAGTCTCACATCTCATTCTCAAGATATTGCTCAAGTTCGTCATGTAATGGACAAGTCAGCAAGCAATTTTAGAAAATATGCACCACCTCCAGCAGAAGAGTTGAAATTGACTCCACCTGAACAACTATTACTTTTAAATCTTAAATTAGATTTGAGTCAATTACCAATTAATCCAGATAGAAAGAATTTGGAGAAAATATATACAACTGTTAATCCTGATATTGTCCTAAGTCAATATGATTTGGCAATTGTACAATTTGCATTTTTTGGTTTTGTCACTCTGTTTCCAAAAGCATTTGGAATACATTCAAATGATCCAAGAGGATTACAAGGTTTTATTCATATTTTGGGCTTATTTGGGAAAATTACTTGGATTAGAGGACTCATTTAATTTATGTCTACAACAAAATTTTGATATGAGTACCAACAGAAGAATATTTCAAGATGTATTTCTTTTCAGTTTCAAAATGGCTGATGATATTTCTATTCGACTTTGGAAAGCAATGACATGCGGCTCATCAAAATATTTTTTTATTGTTAGAACTAAATGTTTAATTTTGTTTATGTCTAGAAACTTGGCTCAAGTTGATAATTGTAAAAATTTAACTAGTGTGATGAGTTGGAGTGAAAAGGCATGTTATTTTTCACATTGTTTTATAATGAATTTCCTTCTTAGAATTTTCCTTATTTAGATGGTTACTTAATTGTTGTTCTAAAGTAGTATTAAGTGTAGCTAATATGATTTATTTAAGAAAAGCTAAAAATAAGAATAAAGTAGGAAAAGATAATACTGATTGGATTAGAAGTTCATTAAGTTTGAGACTTTCTTCTGCTACGACAGCTACTACTATTAACTCAAATAGTCTTACTGACGTTATAGTACAAAATCAAGTAGTTTAATAAATTATATATTTAAGGGAAACCTTATATTATTGAAAAACAAATAAACTGATGAGTAGTACATTTATTTTGCATAAAATTAAAATCTCTGAAAATAATCACAACAACTGTTACATATTATTTAGAACCATTATTATTGCTTAAGACTAGTTGATTATTAGGTAATACTTTCATTGTGAGTTTTCTTCTTTCTTGGTTTTTGATGAGTCTCTCCCTCCAACTAGGCCTCTTGATAAAAAGTTGACAATATATGGTAAAACACTTTGAGGATCACTCAAATGCAAATGATGACCACCTTCAACTTCAACAAAACGAACTAAATGACTGGAGATTTTACTAGCAGAGAGCCATGTTTCAATATTATCTTTTATATGTTGTCTCATGTAGTCAATTCCAGAAATAGCTTTGATATGTAGAATGTCACTTCTAAAATTATGAGCTATATGCATAACTTGTTCTGAAAATACAAAATTATTGATCATTTATTAATAGCAACTAATAATGTACATACAGTTTATAATGATTATTACCTGAACTCATTCCAGTAAAAGGCATATAATGAACTCGAATATCGTGAGAGAACTTATATTTACCAGGAACTGTTGGAGACTTGGTAATTCCTCTAGTCATTAATATTTTACAAGACTCGGCATCTAAACATCCAACATGAGTTTTAACCAATTTGTCAACAATTTCATCATAAGTATACAATGGTGGTATCCGATTTTTCAATTTATCTTCAAATAATAGAGCTTCATGTGTAAGCTTTGGAATCATCTCTAATGTGTCTCTTCGTGACAAAATTGGTGGACTTAGAGCGTCAATGGCTATCTGAAAGACAGAAACATTTAAAAAATCAAAAAAAAATAAAATGATGCCTAATTATTAATATCAATTTACCATTCTTTCTACAACGTCAGGATGAGTTCCAGTGTATAGAAAGCTAATTTGAGCACCCAAAGAGTGGCCCAAAAGTGATACCTTCTTCCATTGAAACTCTCTTAGAATTCTATTGATGAGAACCCAAATGTCTTGAGTATAATACAACATTCCAGGTGGAAAATGAGAACTACGGCCATGCCCTGGTAAATCAATGGCTAGGTATTGATATTGGGGTAGTTCTGCAACTAGCAATGGCAATAGTCTATCGAATGTGGCAGCATTATCTGTAAACATACAAAAACACATGGTTAGATCAGAAAAAATAGATCACACCGATGCTCACAACTTGGTGTACATCAAGTTGTGATCATACCAGAGGTGTGATCGAATCATAGGTCAAAATAGGTCAAAACTTTCCTTTCCAGCCGTGTATTAGAAGTATCTGGTGCACCAGAATTTGGAATTATTGTAACAAAATGCCAGAAATTATAACAAACATGAAATATAAAATCAAAAATGCAAAAAACTAAAATCCCATTAAAATTATTTGAACTAAGAACTGAAATTATATTAACTTACAGGCTTTCTTGTAACATCAGAACCATTATATAATTTAGCTGCTACCACGCCCCAAGGTACTTCAATATTAATCTCATTCAACTTCAATTTCAGTCTCTGTTGATTGTTTTTGTTGAACACAACGAGTCGTTCCAAAGGATGATGCTTGAATCAAGCTGGCGGTGGACTTTCTTGTAATCAAGTTCAAGGCCAACTTCTTCATTGACTGGAGCATTTCCAATGACAAATTACTACGGTGATTGATTGTAACAATTGGAGCAATTTAGAAGATGACCTCGTTTTATTACATCATCTAACCCAAAAAATTCCTTCACACATGTAAAAGAATTTGACTACCGCCTTTTAAAGAATAGATCGCAGAATACAAAATGTCAACATCAACTATTACAGCCTTTGTTCAGCGTTCTTGTCATGATTTTTCTGATTATGACAATGATGACACTGTTCCAGTACCAACTCGAATTTCAGTTCTTAATCAAATGGAAAAAGAGTCTGATTATGAATATGAAAATACACATCACTCAACTAGACCAAGACCAAGAAGTCCAGTCAATTACCTTCATGAAAAACATCATGCATTTCAAAATATATGGGAAAGAAAAATTGACCCAAGAGCTAGATTAGAAGATGGACGTCTTCCTATTGCTGATACTTGGACAATTAATTGGAAGAAGTGGCCTCCACCTGTACCAGCAGGTTTTTAAATTATTATATGACTCTATATATTTTAATTTAGTATACTAATTTCCATTCTTCTTTTAGTACCTGCTGGTCTCAAGATACCAATTGTTCTCAATCCACAAATAGACTATCGTCTCTCACAATCAGGAATGTTACGGGAAGTATTTCAATCTAGCTATGAGGCAACGCCAATGGATCCAGTCCCAGAAGATTTATTTAATACAATGAATGGAATTCTAAATATGCCAGCCTCTGAATTTTTCACAGTGACTCCACCAGCAATTATGTTTCTTCAATCAAAAGTTGGACAAGTATATTCAATAACTCTAAAACTTCGTAATAATGGATTTCAACCACGAAGAATTAATTTAATTCCATCCGTTTAATAAATGTTTTGACATTGTATGGGGTGCCGAGCTCAATTATCATCGTAGTGTCATCTCACCTGGATTAAGCAATAGAATCTGTGTTCGCTATAAACCAACATCTAATAACTCAACTAATGACATTTTAATAATTTTAGTTGAAGATGATGGAGCAATTGTTGTTCCTTTAATTAGTGCTAATGCTTCTCCACCAATATTAGAAATGAATGAATGGGATTGTGGATGTTGCTCTGTTGGAGAAAGTGTCACTGAATCATTTGAAGTAAGTAATATTGGTGATGATGCTAAATTTTGGATATTAACAGAAGAAGAGTTTCAAAATGAATATTTAGCTGTTCATAAAGAGAATGAGAGAGCAAAAAGAGCTTCTGATGAAAATGGTGGTAGTACTAGTAAAGCAAGATTGAAATTAGATCATGTTTATACAAAAACATTTAGAATTAGTCCAAGTTGTTTTGAACTCAAAAGAAATTATAAGATTAATATCAATGTTCGTTATAAACCCAAAGATGTGAATTTCCATTATGAAAAGTTGGCTGTTTTATGTGATAATGGAGAAATTCGATGGATTGCTGTTAGAGGAATGTCAGTTGAACCAAATTCTTCTAGACTTATTGAATTAATTGGTGACTGGTCTGGTCCACCTTGTGATTTACCTACGGATCCAGCAGCAAAATATTGTTTAGATGCTGGAGATCAATTACCAGGCCAAGTACAAGAATCAAAATTTATTTTAAAGAACAAATGTTGTATGCCACTCTATTATTTTTGGTCAATTCGTCCAATTTTCATCAACTCTTTTGATGATGACAATAATAGCTCTAGTGCATTCCAACATTATCAAGAAGGATGCTTAGCTTCTGATGAGCCAAATAGTGGTTTTGATTATGAGACAGGAACACCAATTAAAATATTTCCTGCTTCTGGAATTATTGCAGGAATGGCTGAGATAGAAATGTCTCTAACAATTACAACACCAAAAAAATTAGGATATCATGGATGTATCATTAGCATTTTCATTCAACAAATGGATGATTCTGCTAAAGTCAGTTTGGGAAGAATTTTATCTAAAATGCCTTTATTTAGACCCAACAATCAAACACCAATCCACTTTCAACAATTAAATGACTCAATGCCAATGTCAATTAATCAACAATCATTTGAAAGTATTATTAGTTCTGTTGGAAGTAAAGAAAATGTTGTTGCTGCTGCTGAAGATTTTGAGTCAACATTACCAATTTATATTTTAAAAGAATATGGTGATAGTGGAGATATGGAATTGACAAGAACAAATGTTTATGGTCATCCACCATCCAGAAAACGACGAAGAAAAACAAGTCAAAAAGTTTCTGCAAAAACTTCACTTCAATTTCAACAACAACAACAACCAGAAATTAACGAACCAACAGAAGAGGAAGAAACTACAGGAGAATATGAAAATGAACAACAGTCTGTAGCACCAAGTATTGGTGGATCTCGTCTTCAAATGGATTTGGAATATTTGTCACGAATTGAACAAGAAGGTGATGAGGAAGAAGAAGACGAAGAAGAGGAGGAGAATGAAAATATCGAAGAAGAAGAGGAAGATATAGCATATCAACAAAATACACATCAAAATGTTGCTGGTAGTTCAAAAGTTAGCAAAGAGCAATCATTTATTGTCAATAATGTCACTGTGTCTCAAACTCAAAGTTTCTTTTCAAATTATGAAAATGAAGATGATAACGAAGGACAAGGTGACTTTGATGAACCAAAAATAAAACAATCTGAATCTAGACAAGAAAATGTTAGTGAGTCATTTTTAATGCAACAAAATTTGAAATCAAATTGGTTGAAAGAAAATGGTGCATTAAAACCAGCAGGAGAAATTGAAATATGGACACGTTCAATTCCTTTACAATGTTGGATACAACCTCCATTTTTAGTAGCAACAGGAAATGCTACATCATCATTGGAAAGAGTTATGTCATTTCATAATCATTCTGAACATGAAATTGAAGTAACTTGGAAAAATGTTGTTGACCCAACATGTACAATTTTATTTGAGCCATCAACATTTAGTGTTGGACCTCAAGAACGACATGCATTTCAAGTTCGAATTTATTTTCAGAAATATGGGGAGCTTAAATATGATATTAAAGGGACATTAAAATTTAATAGAATGGAAATGAATTGTAATTTACCAACAAGTATTAATGTAAATGGACCAAGCTTAGAATTGCTAACTCCAGTTCTTAATTTTGGTCTTATTTCATTAAATTCTGAGCAAATGAAAAGTATTGCATTAAAAAATTCTGGAACTAGAAAACTTAAATGGGAATCTAAAATTTCCACAAGATTCATTTACTGATGATGATGGTAAAGCATTAAGTTTATATCAGAAAAATATTGTTGAGAAACAATTAGTTCGTATTTGGCCTACATGGGGTGAAATAAATCCTGGAGAAACAGCTGGTGCACAAGTTTATCTTTCTGCTGAGGTTAGTGGACCAATTGTTACTTCAATTGAACTTACTACATCCTGAAGATAATTCTCAACAATCTGTTTATGTCTCAATTTGTGCTGATGTTCAAGTTCCTATACTATTTCTTAAAAAAGCTCATATTTGTCTCAAAGAAACATTTTCTTCTGGACCATTACATGTAGCTCAAGCTACTCTAACTAATCCTACAGCGTTTCATATTAATTTTTATTGGCAATGTCCAGTTGGTGAAGGAAGTAAAAATTGTAAAGTTGAAATTGAACCAAGATCTGGAATTGTATTACCAAAAAGTGAAATAAGTTGTGCTGTACTCATTGCTAATCCTAATAGCAGCTCTGCTTTCAATTTATTTGTCCCATGTTGTGTTGAAGGAATGAAGGAACCATTGATTTTGAAAATATCTTCATAAAATGTAATATAGAAAGAGAAATGTAGAAATTATTAATGAAATAAAAAGATATGAGTAATGAGAGAGAAAAAACTTTTAATTTTCTGCAACAGTGTTGATTTATCTATTTATTTCTTCTTGACCACCACCAAAAAGTTTCATTCTTAACTCTAAACATCCTTTCACTTTTAAGTAACAAAATATATAATTAACACATTCAACAAATTACTACATTCTATTATTATTAAAATATACATACTTCTGTTCATATTTTAAGATTTCAATAGCGTACACTATTTACAAAGCACTTTATGTAAAAATCATGCAAAGTGTCACGAAACTAATGATCAAGTAATTATCCTCATGTAATTTACTAAAAGTACAACATAATGCAAGGTAATGTAAGACACGCACTTTACATGCCAAAATGTCAATCAAAGAACCAATATCATATTATACTCTTTCGTATGACTCTGTGAGAAACTTGAGCTTTTCCTACTTTTCAAAATTTTCTTGGCAGATAAAGTCAATACTTTGCATATTTTATTATTCTCATCTTTCTAGAAATAATCATATGAAACACGACACGTCTCAGTAAGCCACACAAAATATAAAATATACAGTCAATATAGTAATAGTAATGCGCGTGTATCATGTGAACTTGTAAAAAGCCAACAACACAAATTAGTATTGAAGCCAAAAAGAAAAATTGTAAACACTTTGACTCACATTAAATATTTTTACACCATAAAAAGCTCTCTTTAATGTCTTGATAGTTACAACCACCCAAGTCAGTTCCATGTCTTTCTGTCACTCTCTGCTACATTAGAGTCGACAACCTGGAGTTTTCTTATAAACCACAAAGCAAATTATGAAATCACAACAATGCTCTCTCATGTACTCTTTCATAGTGTGTATACATGATCTAAATCACTATGTTGTAAACGGAAACATTTGTTGAGCTCAACTCTCATCTAACCAACAACAACAGGTATAAAGTAAAGTAAAATAAGCAATTTGGAAAATTAAATTGGGAATCGTGAGAATATAAACAAGTTTGAAAAATGCCCTCGTTCATTAAGTCTCTCTACGTTAAATACATTTTGTATACAACATCAAATTTGTTTTTCTCTCGTCTCTCCTCTTCATATATTACTCAAAGAAATAGTGAAAAGGATTATTAGTACATCGTCTCTTCAAATTCCTAATATGTCTTGAGGCTTTGACCATGCTCGGAGATATTTATGCGAAATTTTTGCATTTCTCTGTCGTCTCTACTCAGAAAGCAAAGATGATAGTTGATGTACGTATTAGATTTTCAAACTGACACTCGACTCAAAAAAAAGCTAGCAATGTAAATATACATTATTGCCAAAAAGTCAATGTCGGCAAAGATCCTTTAGGTGGACATACATAGAATATAGATACCTTAAACTTGAAAAGAAGAAGAAACTCACTCAAGCATAATGTTGTTATTGCCATATAACCATAATCGTTAGATAAAGTTATTTATTTTAAGTATAAAAGGCTTGAATACTTGTAGGCTTCAAGTTGTAGCAGATGTGCCGAGGTGAGTACTAGAGAAGATTAGCATTATAAATGCTCAATTTGAATTACATTAACCATTAAGCCATAGATGAGATATTATATGAGCCTCTCCTATCATTGGAATAACTGTATGATAAAAATTTGAATAAAAATAAGCTGTTGTGTCATGCTGAGATTGCAATGTAATGTCGTCGGAAATTCTTTTTGACTTAAAACTTATAACTGTCGGTAAAGAAAAAAAGTTGAGTTTAATTCGATTAAAAAAGATTTGCAGTGTTGGTTGTATATATTACATGATGATGATGTTGATGATATTGCTTATTTTATTCATATGTAATTCATTGCGTCGGCACCAATGAGCTAACAAGAAGAATTGCAAAGAAATTGAGATAAGGCGAAGAAAATATGATGATTGTTCACAAGTTATTTTATATTAAAAGACAGGATGTCCGGATATATAGTCAGTGTTTTTTCTTTTTATTTTCGTTTTGTTAAAGTCTCGTGACTTATGTCAAAACATAGAGAGAGAGAAGAGTTTCTTTTTATTATTGCATGCAAAACTCGCAATTTTTCACATTATTTCCTTCTTTGCTACCATTTTGTAAGAGTTGAGAGCAAGTTATTGTTTTATTTCCGTCTCAAATGACAATTGACAGTAGAGAGTCTCTTGTGAATTGTGTAGTTATTATTATTTTTTATGATTTAAATCGCGTGTCTTGTTACACACATTTTTTAAAACTTAAAGCTTATTATTACCATTTTACTCAGGCCACACATTGTTGTTGTAAATAATATCGCACACTGTTCAAAAAAATGTTTTCTTATTCTAATCATTGGATCATATAACATTATATTTTGAAAAGCGTTAGAATATTGACAAGTGGGCTGGCTGCCTTTTAGTTTTCGTGAGCACACTCATTTTTCTTCTAACACCAATTGCAACAAATGTCAAGATCAAAAGAGCAACTCATCGTGTTTACGGAAAAGTAGAAAAACATCAACATAATTATCAATTACATTCGATGAGCTTTTATATATATATATATATGAGCTTGCGTGTCTTTCTTATTTCTCATGTCCGTCCTGTAAAAGATGAAATTGTACCGTAGAAAAGATGATGTTTGTTGTTTTGCTGATTACAGTATAGGACTAAGGAGCCATTAGCAGATATGATTATGACTACGGTACCATAAGACACGGTACATTTTATTTATTTGACTGAGAATATCAACAAACATAAGATTAGCTTTTTTTTCTTCTTACTAATATTTCTGTGGGAAAGAGAAACATATTGCATTTGTTGTTTTTTTTTAGTCCAAAGTCGATACCTTTTTCGTCATCATAAAAGTTTTTGGGCGAGGTGGAGAGAAGAATTAGTGGAAAACAAAAACACAGGTTTGGATTTATTCTCTAAGGTCTAAAGGGCAAGGCAAAGTCATAAACCACCATAAGTTTTCTTATACTGGGTACTATATAGAATATGGTTTTATAAATCAGTTCTTTATTTTATGTGATAATTGTCCAAATAATTTTTCTTAGTATTTATGGTCATAGTGAGAAAAAAGTTGAAGAGGAGAAAGAATCTTGGAGATGAGAAACCAATTGAATTTTTTCTAACTAGATGTATTTGGCACACACACATGTATGATGATGATAATTGTCTCTGAGAGTTATAGAAGATTTTGTATTGTACAAAAAAACACGAAATGACCTCCTGATCATCACATCTCTAAAAGAGTTTCAAAGACAACAACATAACCTTAGTGTCAATACTATGCTCAACAAAATACTTTGGTGGAGGTGCGTGTTTCATGCACATGATGTGATTTCTTGAACTTGCATTTCTATTATGATGATAATTTATTTGACAGAACTTAATATCGCTCAAGCTGTCGTGTAGATAGTTCTCCATTGTGCTAATATATACTTCTTTGAAAGTTTCTTTGAAAGGTAAAAGGAAAACTTTAAAAAAGAAATTTGCATATTTTGATCTTCTTAACTAGTAATGCATGATTCGAGGTCACAGTCTAATTTAATTATTTTGTACCTGTTGAGATTGAGACATTAGTGTCACATATAGAAGATATAACTTTGTTTTGCATATTTGTTTTAGTACTCTTTTGATTATTGTATTAAGGAAAACATCAATTTCTTTATCATCAACATTATTTGGCAAGAATGCAAGGTAAGTAAGTTAGAAATGATTTTTGGGGAAAGTTTGTGCACATATCTGTAAATGGCTGATCTGTCAAAAGATAAAATTAGCAATATATTTTGGTGGATAAACCTTGAAATGTGTACATGCATAAAATCAGGTTATTACATAGACAAGGGAACGACTCAATTGAAAAAATATGATGGTATACAACAACTCATTAGAATGTGATATTTTGTTCAACAATTTTGAAACGGATACACAACCTTATTGTAGTTAGCACTCATTATCAGATTTACTAGTTCATTGCAAAATTTTTTCACTATGTTAGTGTTTATACTATAAATATGATTAATTTACCTCGTAACTAGTTGTTAGCTTGTAAATTCTTCTAACGGACAGAGAAATTCTTGCGTAATAATATAACTATGCTCACGTAGTCAAGAAGAAGCACTGAAGTAGAGTAGATATATCTGAAAATTTTGACGACGTTTGTCAAAATTTATGCAGAGTTTGACTAAGAAACATTTCTCATTCAGTTTCCTTCTTTTCATTCTTTATAAATCCCCAACAAAAATGCTAAACAAATTATAAGCGGTTGGAGTTAATTACCTTTATTTTTCTCACGTTATCATTAACAACTGAATTGAAACTGACAAAAATGCGGACCCTGTCTTTTATAAAGTTGTAGCGGCAGTGTTTTAGTTTCTTGATGAACCAGTAACATTATCATCAACAAGGGTTGAATTTCAAAAAGTGTAGCAATTGAAAAAATGACAATGAATGTGGCTTTTAAAATGAACTTTGGTTGTGTTGTGAATATCTACGACTTGTAATTAGATAGGAATTAAATCTACATTTTTTTACTTTTTCACTGCATGGTACTTCCATAAGCTCCAGAAGAGTAGACTGCACTTGTTGAATTTCTAAGCATTTCTCTCTCTCTCTAAAATCTACAGTTGTGCATTTCCTTTATAGCTATACACATATGCAAATTATTGTTGTACTTCAAAAAAAGTTTCTTCAGTGGCAATTGCAAGTCTTGTAAACTACAATATTCTTCTTGTAACTTTACACTTTGCAGACGCCAAGAAGGAAACCATATAAGGAATTTTGAGTGTAGTTATAAATGTCAGAGTTAAAGTTATTTTATGATGAATTACTACGCCTTTGCTTTGCTATGCTTGCAAAGAAGAGATTTCAAGTAAGTCACAGAGCGTGAGATTAAATTCATATTCAATGCAAAGGAAAAGAAGAAGAGGATCAAGCTGTTTGATAGTACAACAATGTACTCTTGCAACAATTCTTAGCCTTGTGTTATGTGACAGGTGCAACAGATTCATAATTCATTTTGTAGGATTTTTGTATGTTTGCTCCTCACTATAATGCATTTATATTACATTGCAAAAGGATTAAGCGTAACATAATGATCAAATCATGGAAAATAGTATACCGCACGTGGACTAAAGGATTGTCATTTCATTAATTTAATTTTTTTTGCAGAGGGTAGAAGAGTAACAGTGCGAAGTATTTTGTCATAAAAATTTTAAATTGTAATTTGAAGGAAACTTGATAGTAAAGTCATAAATTATCATTTACACTCGAAAGCTATGTATTTGTAATATAAATTCAGGAAAAGGAGCAGAAGCAGGTCAAAGTCATAATGACATGAGAAGAGAAAAAAGAGAGAGAGAGACACTCCTTTTATATGTCAAAAAAATATTTTACTTTAAGCCTTCATGTAAACTTATTGAATCCATGTATGGTATTTAATTTATTCTATATAAGTAAGCAAGTGGGAAGTTATTATTGTCAGCTTAAGTAAGCTCATCACCGCAAATGCAAACAACTAGAAAAACCTACAGTTTTTTATAGTTGTGGAAAAAGAACAGTTTTTTTACTTCTGGCTTTCCTTCATTTCACTTAAATGCGCAACAGATGTGGATTTAATCAACGGTTTTATTATATGTGCACACATCTTCTGATTTCTTTTTTGGACGAGATTTTTCTTCTTCTTCTTAAAGCCCATACATAACATCACACAACTCAAATAAATATCTTGTATTATTTTGGTCAAGATTACTTTCTGCTCACCTGAACTGAACACTTACATGCAATTATACCAAATGCGATTTAAAAAAGCAACATCTGCGTGTTTGGTCTTTACGGATGAAAGAACAAGTACCAAAAAATCATTTGGGCAACAACATAAAAAATAATATTATTGGATATATAGAGAGTATTGAATAGCACAGCAGACACATGAGAGCCAATAAAATTGAAATTTACTTCCTATTAGTTTAATTAGATAACGAAGAAAGACAATGTAGATACATTATGCAAAACAGTAGCTGTGTAATATAAAAGATTTCTATATAGAAATATTTGCATCATCGTCTCGCTAAACAAGTTGGCCTCATGTCGTCGTCGTTCTTTTGCATTTGTTAAGAAAGTTAGAAAGCAAAAATTAAATTATCACTCTCTGAAGAAGAAATCCATTGAGTCTATCCTTTTGATTCGCCTTCTATACTACACCTCTTTCATAAATCAGTCAGATAGCTAGATTAGATCATTTTTATATTTCATTGTATTATTAAAGTATTGACTGTGCTCTGGCAGATATTTATATTTCTTTTTCTCTCTCTCTTTCTATGTATATCTCGTTTTTTACACTATTGCACTGCATTGAAATTTTTCAAGCTGAACAAAAATCTCAACACTTGAATTTCATCGTTTGCATTTGCTATACTTGTGTGTTTCCTCGTGCATACTAAAGAATCTAAACTTCCTATATATCTCATCTTCTATTTTGTTTCCTATACTTCTGATAGAGCTCTATACCGTACTTTTATTCTAGATGATGATTTTCAAAACTATAATATTGCTACACTATACTAAAATTCTAAATAGTGAAACGAGCAAAATCAGTGAGGATGCTGGTTGGT
This sequence comes from Oncopodura yosiiana, assembly GCA_009869805.1. Classification (NCBI taxonomy): domain Eukaryota; kingdom Metazoa; phylum Arthropoda; class Collembola; order Entomobryomorpha; family Oncopoduridae; genus Oncopodura; species Oncopodura yosiiana. Next base: position 4,892 of record VCNE01000711.1, on the reverse strand, counting down.
TTGGTTTAGCTATGCATTTCATTTCCTTCCTCTTCTATCGTTTATCTTCATTACTATAAGACTAGACTAAAGGTAAAAAGCAAGTCAAAGTCAAGCCCTGGTTACATTTTATACTCTCAAAGAGTTGTGTAGCAAAAAGGATTTGAAGTATTTGCTATGATTCACACATCACAACAACAAGTCTTCAAATGTATAAACTTTATAGCAATTGTTGTACGCTGGCATTATGTATGTGATAAGGATGATAGGAAGAAAAGCAACAAGAGGAACTTAGCATTTACCTTTGGCTCAAATGTTTTTTACCATGCTGTCTCTTCTTTACTTTGCTCATTCTTACCTGTGTGATGCTTAGATTGAAACTTTGAAACACGTTTTTTACTTCTCGTCTATATACCTTTGCTTGCTACATTATGTTAGCATTGCGTTCTCTGCAAATCCTTTAGGCTGTTGAACTCTTCTTCTTCTTCTTCCAGAAGGCAATTGTTGCTTTTTGAATACAACTCTCGCTTATATAATACTGGCTGCTTTCATATGATAGTTGTCTAATACTATGCTACACAAAAAACACTAAAAAATATATATATACTCTTGTTGTGGCTTTGAGACTGAAGACAACATTATATAACTACGACTGTAGCTCTTCTTCAGCACGACTCAAAAACATTTTTCCTAACAGTCCTAATTCCTAATGGCCAATGCGTGAAAAAGTTTTAACGCCAGTTTTGTATAAATGAGCTCAGTTACTACTACTACTACTACTACGACTATGCTATCATGAGAAAGACATAAAACTGTCAAAAAATTTAGAGACCATTTACCATTATCATTCACGCATATCTAAGCCGAAGATTATGATACTTGTAATAGCAGTTGTTTGTAAATGATGACAATAATAGTACTCAAATTTGTTGTGGCCAATGTGTCCTTGGCATTGAATTTGTAACAACTGCTAAAAAGATAGTTCGTGACATGGCATAGCATGACAGATGAGAACAGAGTATATACATATATAGTAGTGGGTGGTAGTGGTTTGGTAAAGTAAATATATAATGTGATATTAAAGAATAATGAAAATGGTAAACCAAAGAGACCAAAAAGAGTGGCGACAAAGGTGTGTAGACAAAATTTCTTTTCACTGGCTCATTTCAGGAAGCTGTTTAGTAAATATTTGCAACGTAATCCTTATGTAATTTATAATGTTTATATGATGTGTTTCTTGCTAAAGGGCATTCTCTATAATAAATGTAATATATAACAACATTTTCATCCTGAGAACTTTAAAAAGAGAGTCTCTTCCTTTTTTAATATGCTCAAGTGGATAAATGCTTTTTTCATTATATAATAAAATTTGCATGCAAAATCTAAACAGGTAACAACTATTATATTATAAAACTATTAAACGCATTCCTCCAGCCTAGACGAGATTATTCTAAGAAAATATTTCATCATAATTTAGCACTTTTCTTATACTGATATAAAATGTAGATAGCTATAGCATTTTGGGCTAGGTCTCTGTTCTCTGTTGATTGTCTTGTACTCTCAAGAAAAACCTTAGATTGAATTGAGTGATTCCATGCAAGATTCTCTCACAACGTTCTTCTTCTTATATATTCTTTCTCTTCTCTGTTGTGAGAAGAAGAACATTATCTTCATTATTATTATTAATGCTTTAATGCCAACATTACGTTCCATTGTACAGCCTTTAACCCTTTAGTTTGATGGCTTGCTGGCAACGCACTGCATACCTCCTGTCTCTCACTAACCTCTAACATGGTACACAGTACGAAAAAACGAACCAATGCTGACAATAACAAGAGTAACTTACAAGAAACATATACAAAAAATACTTTTACTATGCTATACTCTCTCACAAAACCCCTTGATGTAAATTGCTTTTGATTAAAGAACTATTTCTTCCATAAGCTTTTTCTACTCTTACACATGCTGATCGCATACTGTAATAATAATACACCTGAGCTGAAGAAGAAAAACTCAAGAGTCTTCGTCTTGAAGCATATTGATATAAGTTACATTAGAAGACAAACCACCAAGTCAACATTCAACAAGTTGATGAAAGTAACTTGAAGAAATGTATATATCTACAACAGTCTCTCTAGTAAATATCCTCTGGTAATATCAAAAGCTTTTTATACTTGTGTATATGTCGTTGCGCTAGTTGTTCTATTCATTCTCAACATACACGTAAGAATATAAGATTCACCCTGTGATGTTGTTGCTTTGCAAAGGAGAGAATACTGTAACAAACTGAAAACCCCTTCAGTCACTTGTAATCAGTTGCAAAGTGAAGAAGAGAGTTGCTACCACCGTGATTTGGATTTCAAAGTGTCAATAACACGCCGTATATCAAAGCAGTTTAACATATTTGGAATTAAATATCATTAAAATTGTATTTTCAAAATTAAAATCCTAGGGGTAAGCTGATCTGTAAAAAATAGCTTTGGAGTTATAGAGCAAAACTTTTCAGTTTTCCAGCAGCCACTGTATTTCAAAATAGCCAATCAAAGATCTGCGTAGTATAAAAAAGTAATAATTTATTAACTCACCAAAAACCATCAAATATAATCAACACATGTGCCTAAATAGGAAAGACTTCATGCGGTTTTAGCACTTTGGTCCCAGTGAGAAAATTGTGGTGAAGCTATTGATCAATTTTTATTTCACACCTCAAGTAGAAAAATCAAATAAGCCTCAAATACAATTCATTAGTGAGTATAATACATAGTGTCATCATTATGTGAAAAATCTAGACGAATGTACAAAAAGCTGGACATGTAACATTATTATATCAAAAAGAAGCTTTCTTGTTAGTATAAAAGTATAAAGTTGTGTTCTCTCTTTGTGGTTTCTGATTAATACATTTTTCTTCTCGCTCTCATCAATCCATCATGCAATAATAATACATTGCTCATTATTTATATACTACAACAATTGAGTTAACTCACTTTGGAATTATAAATTACATTTTTGTTGACGTGGTGGACATCGTCGTCGTGTTTGTAGAGAAAGTGAAACCAAGAAAGTCACTGTCAAATAGTGTTGCACAGAAGATCAATCATTTGGAGGAGAAGAGAAGGAAACTTTGTGAACTATTATTATTATTATAGCCACTAACCATCTAATAAAGAAGTTGCAATTGCACGAAGCAGTAGTCAACTCTCAAAAACCATTTTCGTGTGTAGGTGTGTGTAATAAGTTTGTGTATGCAACTATATTAAAGTTTGACATACAGTTGTGAATTATTATTTTTCAATAAATATATCTTTAGAGAAGTCTCACTGTAAGAAAATTTGTAACTTATGTTCTTAGTAAGTACAGTTTGGTCACAACAACAAAACATGAAGGACTTCATGCAAGACTTTGATATGGAAATTGCCATGAAGGTAAAATTTATTTTATTGTAGAAATATATAATTGGCTTCTTCTTCTTTACACTTTTCCTCAATTCTCTAATCCTCAGGGCTAAAAGAAGGCGTTAGGCATGAAATTGTGATATAGATATTGACTTTCAACATTTGCCAAAAAACTCTAAAAAGATTTAATTACTACTTTGCGTTTTTTTGCTAGAAATTTTCTTAGTAATCTTTACGGCCTGATTCGGGAGAGAGAGTAAAGGCAATTTAGTCAATTTACGATGAAATAAGTTGTAACATTATTCCATAAAAGTAGTAACTGATTGATGATCGACTTTTATCATGTAATAATGGAGTGTCATGTCATATGAGGACACACACATCATCGCAAAAGAAAATAAAAGCTTCAATATCATGTAATATCTATAAGCAAAAAAGGTATGAAAAAAACTCAAAGGGTTAATAGTTTAAAGTGCTTTTATCATTTTATCTCCGAAAGGAATCACACAATATATTCTCTTGAACTGATTTATGGATTTTAGTAAATTTGTGTTAACATCATCGATTATTGCTTGCTTTTTCTATCTATACTACCTTGTCCTTTATTTTATGTTGCTTTTGTGCTAGATGATTACTTCAATGAAAGGATATATATCGTCGTGAAAAGCTAATAAATGTCTAGTAGAAAAAGGTCAGTTCATTCATAGTATTAGTCAAGTGTTGCAATTAGTAATTACTGCTTTAGATTTTCATCTCTTGTACACGAATATTTTCAGAGTTGAGAGTGTTAACAACTATAGCCTCGAATTTTGAGAAATTTAGACCTAATTTAGACCTTTTCTTCTATATTTTGTGTGAATGTTACTCTTGTACCTTCTTAATTGGGACAATATAGAAAATATAGATTGAGAGTTTTGATATGAATTAAAAAAAAGTTAAATGCTCTCATTTTTTGTTTTGATCTTCAAAATAAACATATTGTTTTGTGGTATAAAATTGTTTTATCTTTTAGAGGAACTTTGTTGTGGTTATCAGACTGATACTAATCTTTTTGATGCTTTGCATGCTTTTCAAGTATCCAGAGTGTAATTTTTGAAGGAAAATGAGAACATTAATTTTGAAGTATATTAATTTACATGTATAAAGATTTTCATGGTACTTAAAATTTTCAAATATATAAATGAATTAAGTGCAAGTATCTACGCCACTTGATAACAATCTGTAAAGATAAACACCTATATACTTAAATACAGTTTCTGTGGAACTTTTTCGTCGACATTTTCGGAACACTCCAAAACAAAAAATCTTTCTTATTTACACATTAATTAACTCATTTACATAGTACGTCAATCGTACCTACAGATATATCACTAGCACAAATCTTGTTTTTTAAACTACAAGTCAAAGAAACTAATCTCCAACATAAACAATTATACATTTATCTACAATTACAAATTTATCTGTGTGAGAACTCTCCTTTCTGTCATATCTCTAATGTTTGAGAGAGACAGATTTATGAGT